>BQNB010123152.1:0-20150 GCA_026074375.1 Tanacetum coccineum
TTTCTTAGCTACCAAGGATGAAACATCTAAAATCCTTTGTAAATTTTTCATAGGCTTAGAAAACCCATTGAATCATAATGTTAAAATCATTAGATGTGATAATGGGACAGAGTTTAAGAACCATGCTATGAATGAATTATGTGCTAAGAAAGGAATAAAAAAGGAGTTTAGTGTGGCTAGAACTCCACAGCAAAATGGTGTTGCAGAAAAGAAAAACAGGACCCTAATTGAGGCACCTAGAACTATGTTAGCAGACTTACTTTTACCTATCCCATTTTGGGCAGAGGCAGTAAATATTGCCTGCTATGTACTGAATAGGGTATTAGTGACTAAACCTCAAAATAAGACACCTTATGAACTATTAATAGGTAACTCACCTAGTATTAGTTTTATGAAGGTTATTTGCTTGGATACTCTACCATTAGTAAAGCCTTTAGAGTATACAACAAAAGGACCAAAAGGGTAGATGAGAATTTGCACATTGATTTTCTTGAAGATCAACAAAATGTGGCAGGAACTGGTCCTAATTGGATGTTTGATCTTGATTTTCTCACTAATTCAATGAACTATATTCCTGTTAGTGTAGAAAATCAGGTTAATGTGGATGCAGGTACACAAGATTCTTATGTTGCAGATTCATCAGGAAAAGATAAAGGACCTACTCAGGAATACATACTGCTTCCACTACAACCTCATAGGGCAAGGATTCCAGTAGAAGATGTTGCTCCAGCTGCACATGAAAAACCTTCTGAAAGTTCTCCTAAAGACAATGATGTACAAGATTCAGAAGATGTTGCTGACAAGGAAGGACAACATCAGATGACAGAAGATGAACAAGTCTTGCATGATGAACTTGAGAAGATGATTGCTCAAGAAGTAGTTGCCAAAGCTCTAGATGATGCAACAAGACAAGCTTTTGAAGAAGAAAAAAGGAACATTGCATCTTAAAAGAGGGCAGCTCAGGCTACCAGTATTAACAAACTTAGTTTTGGTAGGTCATCTGTTAGTATTGCTATCACGCCATATGTGACCCCTTTATCAACCATCATAAAGCTTGGATAAAAAGTCTTTTAATGAAGAAAAGATTAGCAAGGAAGAAAAAGATGGAGTCTGTATCCAAACAGGGGAGGAAAACTTTTAAATCTGTACCAACTGTGCATAAAGATCCAGCTTTTGATGATCTTGATGATGCAATAGATTACATGGAGACTGAGGATGCTCATGATGAGGGGACAGTGAAGGACAGTGAAGAAACAAAAGGAAGTACTGAAGATCAAGTTAGTACTGACAAGCTAAAAGTTAGTACCGACAAGCTAAAAGTTAGTACCGACAAGCCAAATGAAGGTACTGCTGAGCCAAATGAAGGTAATGCTGAGCCAAAAGATGGAAATTCAGATGAAAGTGCTGCTCCTACAACTGTTTTCAGAGATGATGAAACTATTGCTCAAATTTCTGGTTACCATAAGCTAAAATAAGACTAAGCAAAAAGGATTTGAGATTAAAGAGATTAAAGATACTGATTGACCAAGAACTACATCTGAAAGGTCAATCTTAACTTTGAAGCCACTTCCAAAGATTAATCCCAAAGACAGAGGCAAGAAAGTTCTTGAAGAAAAAGCCTAATCAGAAGGTGTAAATGAAGCTGAAAGAAAGTTTGCTCAACTTGCTAATGATGAAGAAATAGCCAGAAAGGTTCAGGAGGAATGGGAAGCAGAAGAAGAGAAGAAGAAGTTGGCTGAGGAAGAAGCTACTAAAGCTGCATTCACCAATGAGTATGACTTTATTCAAGCAAGACTTAATGCAGACAAGATTCTTGCTAAGAAGCTTCAAGAAGAAGAGAGAGAAAAGTTCACCATTGAGCAAAGAGCCAAGTTTCTTCATGATACCATTGCTGCACAAAGAAGATTTCTTGCTCAACAAAGATCTGAGGCTATCAGAAACAAGCTTCCTACAAGAAATCAGCTGAGAAACCAAATGATGACATACTTGAAGTATGTAGGTGGATACAGACATGCTCAGCTGAACAAAAAGAAGTTTGAAGAAATACAAGTGATGTATGAAAAGGTAAAAAGGGCAAATGAAAATTTCATTCCAATTGGTTCTGCTGAAGATGAAAAATTGATTGAAAAAGATGAACAAGAAAGCAGCTAGGATGAGATAGAAGAAAGAGGTTTCTTTCTGAATAACTGAACGTAATAGGGTTAAAGCTTAAAATGTGAAGAACCTAAGGAGCAGTATCAGGAAAAAATCAGAAGCGAACTTAAATGAAAGCTCCAAGAGGTCTAAAAGCAAAAGACTATTCTGATAATGAAGAGGAGAATCAACCTAAGACCTTTCTAAAGATAGTTCCAGAAGAAAAGAAAAGATGATATGAGAGTTCTGGGCACTAGGTAACCCTATCAACAACTGAGGTAGCTCAAAAAATTTATGATTGTTGGTCATTTTGGAAGAGAGTTTGATTAGCAATAGAAGTTTTTAGAGTTGATGGGTTGTTCAAGGTGATCAAGAACTTTTCTGAGATGATCAACTAATTTGATAGGAAGGGATCTGGTTGAATACATAGTCTAAGTAAGGATAAGTGTTGAAACAACACAACACCTCCAGAAGGAATTGACTACTTCTTTTGGGGTGGATTTGAGGATTATGGTTTGAGTCAAGGAAAATGAAGAACTCTAGAAGAATCAAGAATAGTTGAAGCTTCAAGCTAGATTATTCTATGAAAATTGTGTGGAGTTCATGTCTTGAGACTAGAATATGGTACTGAGATCAATATGCTAGCAGAGAGAAGATATCCTCTTACTAAAAACACACTTGAGAGGATGATGGATCTAAAATTGACAATTGTATCTGATGATGGTACTGTATTTGATTTGCTAAGGTTTATTGAGCAACAAATTGATGAGTTTGGAGGCCAAGATGGAAATGAGAAGGATCTTTGAGTGTTGGTCATATAACCACACAACAAATGGTTATCAGTTCACCATGTTTAACAAACATAAGAACTGGCTAGTCCATAAGCAAACAGCTTGTGGTAAAGACTTATGAAATCTGTTTATGGTTGACAATTTACCAAAAATTGTATGGTTCTCAACTCACCTTGCTTCATAGTGAAGAGTTGGCTAGTCCAAGATCAAACAGTTCCTGGTAAAGACTAATCAAATCTGTTGATAGCTGATAGTTTGCTAAAAAATATATGGTTATTAGTGCACCATGTTATGGCAATGAAATATTGACTAGTCTAAAAGCAAACGAATTTTGGTAAAGACAAATCAAATCCGTTGATAGTTGATAGTTTACTCAAAACTATAAGGTAATCAATTTACCTTTTGTTTACAATGAAGAATTGGCTATCCCAGAGCAAACGGCTATTGGTAAAGGAATATCAAATCCGTTAATGGCTGGTAGTTTGCCAAAAACTACAAAGCCAACTTAGTTGGATTTGCTGTGTTGCTGCTAAAGAAGGGAAGCTTAAAATCAAGGTTGTAGAGTTGATACTGATCAAGTTCATCAAAATGGAGATTTGAAGAATAGAAGTATTTGGATACATCCTCCTGGTCTACAAGATGTTTACACTAAAGAAACATGAAGTTAAACAAGTTCAACAATCATGTTTAGGGGAGGATTGTTGGGAATTATGCATTCCTGACTTAGTATCGTTAGTTATATTAGTTAGTACCGCTAGTTGTAATTTGTACTGACAGTACAAAATGTTAGTACTGATCAGATAGTTAGTACTGTTAATATAAAATAGTTAGTACCGTTTATAAGATATGCATGAGATATCTTAGGAAAGGATATGTATGATCTTTGTACGCATTTTGTAAAGCCCATTAGGGTTTCCTTGGTCTATAAAAGGAACCCTAGGCATAGTTAGTAGATATAGTTCTACACAGATCAATAGAGATCATTTTGGCAATCGTAGTTTTGTAATCTGCAACCTAGGCAGATTCAAGTTATAATATAAAGTTCTTTTGTGATTCTTATTATTGTTCTTCTTAGCATTACTGATTAGTTTCCGCATAATCAATAGTGTTCAAATCAATGTTTCATTATTGTTGCTTTAGAATTATCTAAAGGAACAAATCCTTTACAAGCTCAAGGTTAAGATCTATTCAGTAAACGATCCAACAAATATTTCCTTTGAGAAAGACACAACCCATTTTTATTTTCTAAAACTTCAATACCTAGGAGGTACTTTAGACTTCCTAAATCCTTAATTTGAAATTTTGAAGCTAAAAACTTTTTAAACATCACAATTTCATCAAGACTATTCCTAGTTACCACTATGTCATCCACATATACCAAAAGAATAAGAACTACTCCTTCATTATGTTTAACAAATAAAGAATTATCATTTATGCTATGTACAAACCTATTTTCATTTAACACACTTGTCAACTTCTCATTCCATTGTCTTGGAGCTTGTTTAAGTCCATAAAGGAATTTAACAAGCTTGAAAACCTTGGTTTCAGAAGGATCATAATACCTGGGGTCAAATCCATATACACATCCTCATGTAAGTTACCATACAGAAATGCATTATTTATATCTAATTAAAATAAAGCCCAATTATTATGAACACCAAGACTTATAATGCATCTGATAGTGACCATTTTCACAATAGGGCTAAATGTTTCCTCATAATCAATACCATCCCTTTGACTAAAACCCTTAGCAACAAGTGTATCTTTGTATCTTTCTATATCATGAATAGACTTGTATTTAATTTTAAACAACCATTTACATCTAATAGTTTTTATATTAGCAGGTAAATCAGTTAAAACCTAAGTATTATTTTTGAACAAAGCTTCCATTTCATTATTCATTGCCTCAACCCAATTTTTATCAAGAACAACTTCTTGATAACTTTTGGGTTTCCAAGACTTATTTAGATTAGATGTAAAGCACATATTCATACCAGACAACTTAGAGTAATTTACATATTTTTCAATACCATATTTCTTATTACTAGGCACAACATAATCATTAAATATGGAAGAAAAATTTATAACTCTGCTAGACTTCCTCAAAGTCTGTGGTTCATCCCCAATGTTAGTATTACTTTGACCCTCATTATTAGACCTAGGAGAATTTGCACCAGACTGTTGACCCTTAGATATAATATTGTTATCATTCAAAGGTCTTGCAAAGGTTGCATCCTTATCAACAGGCTGTGAACTATTGATATTTTTAGGAGCCATCACATTGCCATCACGATTGGAATGCATCATCATTAGGAATTTCAAGTGTATGACCATTAGTGTTATCAAAGAAGTTTAATAAGTTCAATTTAGACTCATGATCATAACTAACATTTTTTCATTTTTCACTTTCAGTGGAAAAATGGTATCATAAAAAGTAACAACTCTAGAAAAGAACACACATTTGTTTTCAAGACTATACAACTTGTAAGCCTTTTTAACTCTTGAAAAACCAATGAGAATACACGTCTCAAACCCATAGTTTTAAAAAGCGCGCCTTAAGACGCGCTTAGGCTCTAAGGCTCAAGCTCTAGGGATTTTTTTAGATTGAGGCTCCTCACATGCACAAGGCTCACAAAAAGCGCAAAGCCTTAAGATTTAGAGCCTTGAGCCTAGGCGCGCCTAGGAAAGGTGACGGATTTTGAAACTTTTTTTTTGAATTTAACATTCATCGCCCTTATATGTTAATAATAAATTACCTAGAAACTACCTAGAAACTGAATATATCAATCAATTTGAGTGTTTGGTCGTTCAATTCAAGTGTTTGCACATATAGACTCCTCCCTCTATTTTACGCATGAGATAACGTAATCTCGTCATGCCACGAATCTGATACATTGCTTGATAATTTTGGTTTAACTATTCATTTTTTTAGATACATTAACTATTTTAGTGTTATTTAATGCATCATTAATATATAATTTTTTGCCTAAACTATTATAATTTACTTCAATTTAATGTGACTCGTATTCATGAAGCCAGCGCCTTGATCTGCGCCTCGCCTCAAGGCTTCATAAGCCCTTTGCGCCTTAGTGCGCCTTGAGCCTTTCAAAACACTACTCAGACCTAGAACTAAATTTATCATGATTATTTAGAATAGTAGAATAACACGGACATCCAAAACACTTAATATGAGAGTGACTAGGTTCTTTTCCATATACTAACAAGTAAGGGGATGCTCCAAACAAGACAGAAGAGGGAAGCCTATTAATAAAATACACAACAGTTAAAATACATTCAGACTACATAATAAGAGTAATCCCCCCTAACACATAAGACTTCTGGCAACATTCAATAAATGTCTATGTTTCCTTTCTACTATGTCATTTTGCTGAGGTGTGTGGGCACATGAAGTTTGATAAACAATACCTTTTTCTTTAAAAAATATTCCAAGTCTATTATTAACAAACTCATTACCATTGTCAGATCTGAACATCTCAATCTTTTTATTAAACTGAGTACTTATTAATTCAACAAAACTTTCAACATTGATGAAGTGTCATTTTTTACACTTTTTCGATTAACCCTCTAAATCATGCAAATATGCCCAGATTACGTGCTTAATCATTTGTTTTCAGGTTTTTTGCACTTGGATGGCTTTCGGAGGAAATACACGTGACTTGGGCTCATTTAGAGAAGAAACAGACAAGATTACAAACCTACACCAAATCTCTTGAAGATTTATGCAAATAGTGGCTAGAGACGGCATCACAAGCATAAAGCAACGCCGTCATGATCTATATAGTGACGACGTCAAGAATTTGGCGATGGCATCAGGACGCGGCCGACTTAAAGAGGATCTAGAATCGTCTACGTGGCGACGGCGTCAGGATTGCAAAGCGACGCCGTCACGTCGACAACTCTATAAATATAAATCCGTTTTAAGGTTTTAGGTGTGTAACTTTGGGATAATTTTGTATAAACCTTAGGAGACGAACCTTAGTCGTTTTAGGAGCTTTATAGGCCGTTTTTAGGGCCTCAAAACCCTATTGTACTACCTTGAATCCATGTTTTAATCAAGTAAGATTTTTTTATCATTAATCATTCAATATGTCTATGTGTTGTTTGATTAATTTATCTTCTTACTTTCTTTATAACATGCGAGGCTAAACCCCTCCTTTGTATTTATCTATGATTGCATGAAACTTAGGTTGTAGATCCTTTTGATGTTGCTTCTTGTTGATGAATGTGCACGTTAGGCTTTAGAAAACCAGCTTTTGTCTATATCGCTGTTGATATGTCTAGGGAAACGCGATTATGTAGAAAGGATACCATCAGTAACAGTCTTCATACTACCTTACCCACTATATGATTGACCCCTCTTAATTTGTTTCACATGCATTTAATATACTTTTAGGTTAAGATGAGTAAGAAAGGACGAGCACTGGGACGACGCTCCCTTAAGGTGGGTGGAATGTAACAACTCGAGTTTTTTTATGCGTATGACGATTGCGAATTCGACGTCATAATTATTATTTTATAAGTTCATGTGAACGAACGTCGACATTTAAAATTTTATTTTTCATGAATAGTTATTTTCGTATTTTATTACGAAAGGAATTTAGAAATGTTTATTTTGACGTTTCGCGAGTCAACGTTTGACCGCGCGTTCGTTAAACGTTTTGGGCTTCATAATAAATTATGACGTGCCCCGTTAATGTTTTATTTTTGTAAATTATATTTTTACAGACTCCATTGTCCTTTGTTCCTCGACTTGGCCAAAACTCACGTTTAATGTCCACATTTATTAATAATGTGTACAAATGATACTTTTAATTAAAAGTTTACAAAGTAAACAAATCAAATTTTTTTTTGCTCCTTTCCTCCCCCTAGCCATTATAGCTGCCAGCTATAGGACACCAACACACACAAACCAAATTTCTTTTTTGAGTTCCCATGACTGTAATGATTACCTATGTTGATTCCAAGTTAAATACTCACTTCACACATAAAAATCTAGTTTCAAAAATTGGTTTTTCTCTCCCTCTTGCTCTCTCTATTCAGACGACACACACACACAAGCACAAAGCATTCACCAAATATTTTGAGCTTGAAATCCCATCCTATATTAACCAAATGATGATTTAAATCAAGAAAGAACCAAGTGCGAAGTGGTTTCTTGCCCTCCCTTTTCCTTCTTGAGCTCGTCAATTCCCACAAACACAAACACCCTTGTCATTTGAATTTTTCCAATTATAAAATAAGGTTTAGATGATGTTATTATAATCATCCATGAAGAAGAAACACACATGCAATAAGATTTAAAGAAGATTGGGTTTTGGTTGAATAAAAATAGTTTTATTCAAGGTTTGAAATAGAGGTTTAGTGGGAAAAATATTAGTGGGAGTTTTGGATTCAAAAAGTTAAAGGTTTGGTGTTGGTTGGGGGTTCAAACCATGGCAAGACCCCAAAGGGGTGTGTTTTGTTGATTGGTTTTTGATTAGGATTAGTTTGGTTTCGATTTGGGCTTGATTGGATTCGGTTTGGCTTTGGTTGGGTTACCCGAGGCCACGGCTAATGAACAAAGGGAATGAGACGAGTTTTGATTGAGTCCGATCTTGCTTTATAGAGCATTGTAAGTATTTTATTTACAAGTTTAATAATTGTTTTCGCGATTTGAATCATTTTCGATTATTGCATGTGATGAAATTCGATGGATCTTGCGTCGTCTAGTTAGATTTTGTTGTTGGTTGATTGAGCGAGTTGAATATTGATTATAGACCATTTTAGATGTGTCGCGAATGGATTTTTGGGCCGAAAATGGATTTTGGCGCGTTTTGTAACGTGTAAGTTTCGGCAGAAACTTTGGTATGGAAAACGAGGCATGAGATTTTGTAGAATCTGATTTTTATTTAGAAATACAATAGAGTTTATCTTTACGACCGTTTTGATATAAAATGGAGCTTCTAACTCCTAATAACGAAGAATCTAGAGCGAAATCGAGATATACACTTTAAGTAGAAAATTCAGCACTTGTGAAATATATTAAATGCTGGCAGGTTCAAAAATGTCCGATTTGAGCACTTTCGAGTCCGTTTTAGCCTTCCGGCGAAACACGAAAGTTGTTCGGAATGTCGTTTTACTTTGCCGCGAGTTTTGTTAGTTTTAAAATCGCATAAAAAGGGTTCAAAACTGAAAGTCAATTTTCTACGTTCTGTTAAAAATATAATAAGTTCCAGCAGAAACTTGCAGGGACATTTTCATCACTTTTCTTCGAGTTTCAGGTCTTGGATAAAACTAAAAAGTTGCCCGGAACGTCGTTTTACATAAAGTCTCTTTAGAGTCCGAGTCGTGAAAATGTGATATAGCGGGTCGTTTTGGACGGGTCAGATTTATGGAGGTATATGTATTTATAAAAGTCAACGTACAAGTCAAACGGAGATTTTAATCGACACTAATATATCGTAAAGGGTAACTTGGTTAATAAAATAATAACAATGGATATTTAAGAGCGACGGGTATTTTATGACCATTGGTCGAGTCTAAAAATGAAAAGTCTAAAAATAGTAACTTTTGTGATATTCGGGATATAACTCCATACGAGTAAATAATAACCAAATTGGGTGTCTAAAGTTCGACGAGATAAATAAATATTATTATAAATATAATTAGATGACTGGACTTACTAAAAATGGTAAATTTTTGAAAATGGCAACTTTCCAAAAATAGAAAGTTTTCAATAAACTATGGTAACGTGTAAGTAAAAGAATGATCGTAACTTAATTATGTGGGGTTTAGGATCTAGAACGCGCAAGTGAATTTCTCATCACATGTGTATGTATATCTATATCGTTTTAATAGTTGCGTTGTATGCACTATTCGATCGTACCTTATTGTATAGTAATCGAGCGACATAAATTATAGGTCGCAATTGAGTTCGTTGGTGAGACGTGTTTAGATTGTTTCAGTTATTTTGATCTTCGGCTTAGATCAAGGTGAGTTCATAGCCTCGCTTTTGAACCGTTTTAAATGTTTTTAAAACCCGCGAGGGGGATACATGCTTGTTTTGAAAATTGAACGCAATGTGTTTTGATACGTGATATGATTCCATGCTATGAGTTTATGTCTTTGACTGTGTACTCGTTAATTACCGAGGAGGTAAACGCTGAATGTATTAAATAGATCTATTGGGTTTGACAACCCTGTCTGGGGTATGAATCCGAAGGTGAGCACCCTGTAACGGGCATTTTGTATTGAGAAAGGGGTAGTGGCATACTACCCGGTCACTTATTTGTCTATCATGATAAATGTGTTAAGGTTCGGTACACGGGCTCATGTGGTGGAAATCATGATATAACTTTCCTTGCAAGCAATCTTATAGTGTTTTGTGGAACCAAACATGCGTTCTGACTGTTATTTGTAAACTCTATGAATTCATTCAACGTTTTGTTGACGTTTTTAAGCATGTATCTCAGGTTTAGATGCTGTTGATGGCTTGGATGGAACGGAACGCGGATATCAAAGTTTGTGACTTGGTGAAAAGTTATACATTTTATAGAAATAGGATTGTAAGAAAGTCGTGCCGCGATTTATTAGAAAACAAATTTCTAAAGTTATTTGGGACCTATGTAACTCTGATTTTCCTCAAATAAATAAAATAAATTTTGTTTTATAAACGTATCACTTGAACATTTACTGGGACTCGTGTGCATGTATTATGAAGTAGCACCCCAAATGTTGTATTCCGCCGCGTATCGTATTTTAGGGGTGTTACAGAGTGGTACCAGATCACAAGTTGTAGCAAACTAAGTCGTTTTACAAAACTTGGACTACATCTGTTTTCTAAAAAATTTCACGAGTCTTTCACCGTTGTCTGATATCCGCGCGCGTGTCGTTCCCGATCCTTAGATGCCTTGTGTGATGCCTTTAATTGCAATCTATGTGCGTGACAAGTGGGATACACTTGGTATAAGTAATAATTATATAAGTATATATATATATATATATATATATATATATATATATATATATATATATATATATATATATATATATAAGAATACGATATAAAAAGTTATATATATCTAATATATATATATATATATAATATATATATAAATATATATATATATGTATATATATAACATCTGTTTTCTGAAAAATTTCACGAGTCTTTCATCGTTGTCCGATATCCGCGCGCGTGTCGTTCCCGATCCTTAGATGTCTTGTGTGATGCCTTTAATTGCAATTTATGTGCATGACAAGTGGGATACACTTGGTATAAGTAATAATTATATAAGTATATATATACGGCATCCGTTCTATGGTGTATGGTTATATATATATATATAAAGAAATATAATGTAAATATAGACAATGATATATATATGTATATATATATAATATATATATAATATTAATAACTATATGGGAATAGTTGATGTATGGTAATATATATATAACTTGGTATTCGCATCCCGCGAAAAGTTTAATTTTTTATGCATTTAATGCGATATAATGAAATCATCCTAATATATTATGATTATAATTTCACATATGATTAAAAATATGTATGATGGTTACTAATATAAGTATTTCTTTTCTTTGTAGTATCACGGGTGAACCTTTGTTACCTGACCGTGTGTTTGACTTCCCTATGGATGAGCTAGAGCCATATCCCGCGTATGACTTCTTTGCGCCCGGACCGCTGCCTGGTTATACTGGTAACCCAAACAACAACAACGGATGGATTAAGGCACATGTGCCATTACTAGGAGAGCTAGGAGCTGAAGTGGACGAGCCGATGGTTGACCCGGTAATTGACGAGCTGGCAGAGCCGATAGCCGCCCCAGTACTTGTCGAGGCAGAGGAGCAGGTGATCGCTCTAGTGGTCGATATGGAGGAGGACTTAGCCATGCTATTCGGTGATGACGATTTTAGTGATGATGACTCTGAGGGATTCAAGGATGAAGAGGAGGTCTGGGAGGTGAACGAGGATTGGTTGATGGCTCCCGTCACACCACCTCCGATGCTAGTTGTACCCCTACCGAGCACTTACGAGGTAGGAGGTCCATCTATTGTTGCTGCTAAGGGACCATCTTTTACCCTCCCAGCACCTGGATTTCCTGTGCCTCCGCCGATGATCGAGGATATATGTACCCCACATGTGTAACTTGGAGTATGGACATGGACAGCTAGTGAAGAAGGTGATCCAGGTGAGCGATGCTGAGGTGGCAGACATCATTGCTATTGGGGAGATTGGCCCTAGGGTTTCTTCTATAGAGGGACAGGTGCAGGTTATGGCGTCCCAGATGGTTCAGGCCATGGGTATGCTCGAGCAGGTCGGTACCCAGATGGAGAAGGGTCAGCAGACTGCAACCCAGAGGGATGAGGCAATTGCAGGATTGAGTCAACAAGTACAGACTCTTTAGGCCGCTGTGCAGGATAGAGATTTGCAGATTCAACAGCTTCAGGCTTTGGTTTCTGAGATGAGCAGCCGTGAGAGCACATTGATGCAGTGCATTCTTGGGATGGATATACGCCTTTCCGATCTAGATAGGAGACCTCTAGGGCATCAATAGTCTTGTTGCTTATTGTTTTGATTTTGGTTGGATTATGACAATTTTGTATAGTCACTAAACTGCTAGTGCCAATTAGTGAGGTCATGCTGCCGGGTGTATTTTGTTTTTGTAAACACCGCAGCCATTCAGATATGTTAGGATTCTTGCATTAGAAGCTTAGAAATCATCATAATTGGATGTATCAGTCTTGGAACCGAAGGTTGTAATTCTTGGGGGATTTTGAACGATCATACCCAATACCTAAAGTTTTATTAAACTTTAGCCAAATAAATGTTATTTACACCTTGTACACTAGAAATTAAAAGAATACACAAATACTTGCAACTAGACACATTTTATTTACAAACTACAAATTGTAACTTGCATATATGATTCTATATATTATGTTAGCTAGCAAAACGTTTCTAGAAGGGTTTCCGCCCCCCTAAATCAAACGGCAACAACACCATTTGAGTCAATTGATACACAAAAATCTTACAACTTGGTCAATGTACTTCAATTTATCATTTAAACCTAGCCATTCTTTGTTCCCTTGACCAACATCCTTCCTTAAGACATGGAATATGTTTTGTTGAATACTATTGGTAACTCCTTGACTAAAACTCTTCATATATTGCAAGTAGCTAAGTAAGAGATACACATACACTTTATACTTAGTAAAAATTCAACAAAAATCCCTCCCTTGCTCTCTCTATATGCTACGGCATACCACCAAGCCCCAACCAAATCCATGCAAAATTTTCTACAACCTATACACATCTATACACATTCATCCTAAGATATTCTAAGGTGTTTCCAAGCAATGGCTAACCATATTCAAGTGATTATCAAGTAAAAGGAAGACTAGGGTTTTTACTTGGAAAGCTAGGGTTTTCATTGTGCAAGCTTTGATTTTAAGGCTAAACAAGGGTTTAGCACTTGATTATCATCATCATCATACATCATAAGGTCTACTAGAACCCTTTATGTTCTTACAATATTCATTTTCATGCATATGTTTATTCTATTTTAGCTTAAATCACCATTTAGGATTTTATTATGAAAATGAAGTTTTTACTTGAAATGATCATTTGGATTACTTTTATATATGTTGTGATGTTACTTATATCATGTTAAAAGGGATGAGAAACTAATGTACCATGATGTTTTGGTGTAAAAATGATCATGTGTTAATTAGGGTTTATAAAAGTTCTTAATATGTTTCTAGTAAAAGAAATACAAATGGCATGATAAGATTAATTATGGACTTATATTAATGTAATATGATCATTAAAATAAAGTTATAACAAGATGGGAAGACTTGTACACTTGTGATTATTATGTAAAAATAGTCATACATAAAACTAGTAACTTATAGTTAAAAATGAAAGTTATGTTTTATAAGTAATATGTTGGACTTGTAATGTTGGACAAAAGGACTTTGATGGACCTATGAACATAATATACATATGACATATGACCTATATAAAGTATAAGACTTGTGGTAAAAAGTATAAAGTGGTAAGTATAAAAACAAGGTTGAAAATGGACTTATCAAACTCATGCAAACCTTCTGTCCAAAAAGGTATAAAAGTATACTTATTTTATACTTTTATAAGATAATACATTTCACGACGATTCCGAAAAGGTAAGAAACTTGTCAAACGGATTAATAACGAAAAAGTTACGTTAAAAACGAGTTATACGTTAATTAAACGGATTTTATAAAATAACTTTTATAAACTCTCTATCAAACAGCAAGTTTGATATTTTTATCAACTAAAATACATTTTTAGGATTCCAAAATGATAAGAATCATGATTTTTCAATTTATAACGAATAAGTTATGAATTTCGCGGGTTTTCGATAATTAAAAGTTTATAAAAATGATTTTATAAACTATGAACAGTAAAAACACTATTCATGACAGAAAGTTATATTTTTGTAAACCTTATAAATTGATAGGATTTTCAATAACGAGAACGTCCTCGAAAGAATCGTTAAAAACGGAGCTATAACGAATAAAATACGACATTTACGGGTTTTACGACAACAAATACGATTTAAATAAAACTCATGTCTGGTGTGAACAGTAAAAGTTACTGTTCATCAGGGGACCAAAATTATGAAAATGTCAAATATCGATAACCCGTCTTAATACGAAAAGATGGGCATAAGAAACGCGAGAAACGGACTTAAAACGTGAAAGTTATGGCGATTTTACCAAAAGTATGTTTATAAACATTTTAATTTTATAAACATGTTTTCACTCAAACAAATAGATGGTGATTAGCTAAATAGACTTATGCATAGTATAGGTTACTCATTATGATCAGTACTTATACGACCTTAAATTAAATAGGTTGCATTCTACGATTTGCGTGACGCGTTATTTGCGATATACTTGGCATTTACTCACTCAAGGTGAGTTCATAGCCCCACGTTTTACATGTTTTTGTTTTATAAGTTTTTGGGGTGAAAAACATGCAATGCTTTACAATTGGACACAAGTGGTTAAGTTTCATGTTATGATTACGTGTTGCCTAAGTAGCGATAACCCATATCTTATCATGAACTGTCAATCGCGGGATTGTGAGCGCGAATGTTATTAATAGATCTATTGGGATTGACATCCCCGTTCGGGTGATTAGCTATCACTGGACAAACGAACGTATACCATGTCGAATATAGGATGTTGCGGGTTAGAACATCATCACGGGCAATGTAGGCCATTAATTTGGTATTCATACACGTCAAGCTTCAGTGTCATGAGCTTAGAGCAACGTAATTACATTTATATGATGTCTGCATCTGTTGCATTATCATACACTTGGGAAATCTTGTGGTCCTACAATATATGATTTATCAAACCTATGAATTCACCAACATTATTGTTGACGTTTTAAAAGCAATGTTTTTCAGGGGATCAGTAAGCACAAGGTGCAAGGGATACATTGGTGGTTTTGATTTGGATATCATGCATGAAAGATTTTGTCGCATTACATTTTGTATAACTGTATGGGCTAGAAATCTTTGTATTTTGAACAAGTGGACAAGTGAAGCTTCGGCTTATGTAACAAGTACTTTGTTAAATCCAATGTATCAGTTTTAAACGACTTTTTGGTCGTTCTATATACATCTTGTGTTATTGATCTATGAAGTAACACGCCCCGGACCCTTATTCCGCTGCGACCCAATTTGGGGGTGTTACAGCTCTCACTTAACCAATATGGTCGGTTAAGAAATTAACGGTTCATGATAGTTCGGGCATTAGTGGTCTATTCGCAACTTAGGCAACACGTAATCAGGATAAGGTAACATAAAGTAACTGTGTCCATAGTAAAAGTAACCAACGTATTTCCAAAAGAAAGGATTTAAGTAATTGCATCCATAAGAAAAGCAAAGTGTGATATCAATCATGTAACCATGTTTGCAAATGAACATTTATAATAGTTTGAAATCATTAGAGTAAATAAGTTTGTAAACGAGCTTGTTCTCACCCCAAAAGTTATAAGATAAATATAAAACAAGTAAAACGTCGGGCTATGAACTCACCTCGAAGTTGTAGGACAATTGGCAGAAATGTAAATACTAGACACAGCACAACGGAAACCGGAACGACTCGACCAAGAAGTTGCGGTTTAACTTAACGACTATGTCCCACTAGTTTAGGATGATAAATTTGGGGTTTCCGATGGATAATTACATCAACGCGACACGTTGATAAAAAATTTAGATTTCAAGTTGTAATAGTTTGGTGGTTGGCTAAATAAAATAAATCGAAAAGTAAAGGCAAAGTATGTAATATATTCCGAGTATATAATTCGTATCGTGGAGTATATAACAAAGACAAACAATCAAAAGAATAATTCGAAGTGTATATAATACACGACGTGTATTATATATAAGAAAAATGACGAGAAAAATAAATAGTCAAAGTATATAATACTTTGCAAGTATTATATAAGAAACGTGAGAGAATAATTGGAACAAAATGATTTGACACGTGTTCGGAAATCACCAATTTAAATTAATAAAAGTTCCTGCATAAAAGTAAACGTACGTTTTAAAGTTACGAATTATGTAAACGATGTTTTTAAAGTTTTTACAAAAGTTATGATTTTATCTTCTAGTCGGGAATTATAAAATAATATTTTATAATTTAGTATTTTGTTTCCTTGACGGGTTTTAGCTAAAATAGTTATATCATTTGAAAAAGTATAGTTTTCGTTTATTCACCGGGTTATCGTATAATTACAATTTAATAATCTTAAAACTATATAACTTTGTCATTTTATCGGGTTTTTAAGATAATAGAAATTTAAGTGAAAATTACTAAGTATATAAATTTATATAAATTTCAACATGACCTATTCGTTTATACAACGTTTCCCAATTTTACAAAATTCAATGTTTTCCTCTTAATCAATCAATGTTGCAAATATCCGCGTGTGTTAAATATATATTAGGCGAGATCGAATAAGAGCAAAAATAAATAAAACTTGACACATCATCGCGTATTTAAAACATAAACGAATCAAACTCATCCTTGAATATTTTGTCGGGTCGCGGGTAAAAACAAACCAATATCAACACCACTTAGTAGGTTGTTTGGCTAGACGAAAACAAAAAACCAAACGCCCTTGTTGGGCTGTTAAACAACAAACCAAACGCCCCTATAGGGCTGTAAAATGCAGATCCAAACACCCTTTTGGGGTCTGTTAAACGCAAATCCAAACACCCTTGTTGGGCCGTAAAATCAGCAAACAAACACCCCTTTACGGGCGTGTAAACGCAAAAACAAACACCCTTATTTCGCTATCAAACCCACTTGAATCGAAAGAACCAAAAAGAAAAATAAACTTAAACAAATACAATAAAAAAAAGTAACCATCCATAGCAAAACATGAGGTGAAGGTGGTGGTGGTTTCAGTTGGCAGCTGAGCCGCTGTCACACCCCGACAATGGCGGAAACTCAGGAATGAAACATAATGATCAATAATAACACAAGATATAAAATAGAGAAAACTACAATGCATAAACTTCAAGTGCTATGAAGACCATCAACCTCGAACAACCTCGAGAGATGTCCCAAATCGCAACTAAGATCCATAATCTCTTACAATTATTCAAATGCCCACACAGGGGTCCATAATCCAAACTTAATCCAAAACATCCAAATACTAAAATCAAAACAACAAGAAAGCAAGACTTCATATGAAAATCCACTCGGGATACTTCTAAGTCTGCTATCACAATCACCAAACTATTCTTCTTTCACATCACCTGAAAATGATACTCGAAAACGTCAACAATAATGTTGGTGAGCTCGTAGGTTTGACCGTAAACCCAAAAGCTGTGCCAATACTTCAAAACAGTGGACAATAGTGCTATATGACAGTGAATATATATGGAAACAACTCACCGCTAATCAATCACCATATGTCACTTACGCACCTAAAGGGCCTACCAGCTTGAGCACTAAAATTAGGGCAAGCTGTACTACCTGAGCACGCTCTGGTCCTTTTCGGATTCAAGGTTAACTCCAACATACTCGGGCGAATGACAAAGCCATGTTCGCCTACGAGCTTTATTGTTAACTGTTTTATTTCAAGGTCAAGTAAAGATGGAGATGAAGATACCTTGTTCCAGTGGAGTCAAAGTTAGTACTGTTAGCTTAGATTTAGCTTGTCAAATTCAGTAGTATTAAGTTTAGTCATAGCTTATTATGAATTTAGCTTTAGTTTTATAGCTTAATATAGTTTAAGTCTTTAATTTTGTTTTCTAGCTTATTGTCTTAGCTTATTTAGCTGCCAAAAGTCATTAAAAAACCTAAAAATTCCAAAAACAGTACTTAGAAACTTAAGGATTTAAATTTGTTAATTTAGCTTATGGGTCTAGATTTTCTAGCTTAATTAGATAGATTATAAGTAGTTTTATAAACCCTTAAAGTTCTAGAGTCTAGTTTAGCTTCTTAAGGTTTTAAGATCATTTGGATTTTGTGCTATCTTGCTTATTTTCTGAGTTTGCTTAGTTCATGCTAAATTTTAGTTGTTTAAAAGTACTTCTAGCTTAAATTTCTTTGCATTCGTAGTATAAGCATTTCATAAGCTTCTTAGAACACTTTTCCTTTTTCACATTAAGCTTAATTTGAGCTCATAATCGCTGTTTTAGTAAAACATAGCCCAAACCCCTAGTTTCTGTAACAGCTTATTGAGAAGCTCTTTTAGAGCTTATCTTTGAGTTTCAGCCCAAGTAGCCTTTATTAATTTTGTTCCCACTAGCTTCCTTTACAACTTTGCTTCTTTGAGTTTTTCATTTTAAGCTCTTTAAAATTTCGAATGCTTATTGGACTTAATTTGTGATCGGGATAGATTCTCAGGGTAGATAGTGTAACTTTCAAATTTAGTTGTTTACTAAGTTGGCCCTCCGTTAGTTGTTAAGTTTCCCCGTTAGTCTCTTAGATCTTTGCACCATTAGTCCATTAGTTAAGTTGTTAACTAAGCTTATTAGTTTTAATTAGTAATTAGGTTTAATTTTTAATTAGTTTAATTAAACTTTTATAAAAAGATAAAAATTAGGGCTTTTATTTCTAGATTCCAAATCAAATATCTTTGCTTCATTCAAATCAGAATCCGAACCTAAACGTGGTTTTAATTTTACTAGTCATTGGGGATAACGACCCGGGTGATCATACTTACCCGGTTAAACATACGTATATTATATATATTATATTATTTTTGTAAGTCTTAACTTTTTACCTTAGTTAAAGGTGAATAGTTGGAATTTACCTAAGTAGTATTTTTATTATATATTTTATAGGTACGTAAAACTTGCGAATCAATGCTCTTCACACGCATCAGGCCATAAAGATTCATATGCAAAAGATAGAGTTTCTTTTGGTTAGTGTCTTTAGCATTGGGTTGATGAGAGGATTTCTTGCTTTTACCTAATGCACACGCTGAACACAGATGATCTTTCTTAAATTTAAGTTTTGGAATGCCTCGTGCAAGACCGTCTTTGGCTAGCTTATTTAGAGTACCGAAGTTGAGATGAGATAACCGACGGTGCCATATCCAACTCTTAGTCTTTCAAGCTTTTGATAGATCGGAGAAGTCTTTAGCATGTCATCAAGAGAAATTATGTACAAGTTTGTGTCTATGGATCCTGAAAGTAGATCAACACCGTCTAAATTCCGAATAAAGCAAGTGTTTTTTCAAAAAGCAACTTCAAGATCCGAGTCACACAATTGTCCAATTGAAAACAAGTTATGTTTGAGGCCCTCTATATAATATACACTTGAGATAGTTACATTTTCCAGCTGATAATCACCATAACCCATAATCTTTGCAATCTGGTTGTTTCTGAATCTAACAGTTCCTAAAAATTTACTGACGAAGTTCATGAGCTGAGAGCGGTTTCCTATCATATGTTTTGAGCATCCGGAGTCCAGATACCAGAGAATAATCTAGACAACCTGTCATTGACAAGAGAAGAAGAAGATGGAACATCTATAGCATTGGATCCCCAAGAATGATTGGGTTCCGAGTTGTTAGCAATCCTAGATTTTATAATCTTAGATTTTTTACTCGAACCTACAGATTTTACTTGTTTGGGTCTCCTGCTATAGACTTTAATCTTTGGTTTTTGTGTTTCTACTGAATGAGAA
>BQNB010123153.1:0-20150 GCA_026074375.1 Tanacetum coccineum
TATAGGGTTCAAAAACCCTTGGTGGCCAAGTTTGTGGCTTGGCGTAAGGACCAAGGTTGTAGAGTAGTGACTAAGGACATCCCTAGAGTGATTAGGAAGAGCTAGAAACTAGCTATGAAAGGTGTGGAGGTGTGGAGAAGGGTGTGGCTGCCAAGGGGTGACAAGGAGGTATTTGTTTACTTGGTGAGCAAGTGTGGTGATGGAGGTGCTTGGGAGGTTACTTGGTGATGTGGTGGCGAGGTCATGGTGGTGCTAGGATGCTAGCTTGAGGTGCTTGATTGATTAAAATGGGTTAAAAATAAAATAAGAGGGCGTCGGGTTTGTTTTGGATTCGGGTTAGGATTTTAGTATCTAGGACGTGGATTAGGGTTAGGATTAAGGATATTTTAGGGTTTAAGATTAAGGTTTAGTGTTAGTATTAGGGTTTAGGATTAAGGTTTAATGTTAGGATTAGGGTTTAGGATTAATGTGTAGGTTTAAAATGAAATTAGGGTTTTAAAACTAGTTTAGGGTTTCATTTAGGGTTTAGGGTTTTAGATTAGGGTTTTAGGACAAGTTAGGGTTTAGAAGTTGTGCATTGAGTGTTGTACCTTGTGCTAAAGAGGTGGTACAAAATCTAGGAAGAAAATGGTGGTAAATAGTGCTTATTTGAATTCATGCATTGTTGATTTGTACATGAGTATTTAGGACTTGTACATTGACTTGGAGGGAAAATATAATTTAAATATTGTGCATTGTATACTTGTACACATGCTTGAAGGTTTGCACATTCATTTTATATGTATACATTACATATAGTTAGGGTTTTGATATAAACGTTTAACGTTTAATGTTTGTTCTGAAAAGCACGTTAAATAGATAATGTACATGATATAGAGGATATTAGAATATTGACTTAACATATTAAGATGTTTACTTGCTATAAATGTAGATATAGATGGCATTGGTAGAGGTTGCATGAGCTCGTTTACTTTAGTTATGTAAACTACATTACATAATGAGATAAAACAAAAATTTCCCTGTAAAAAGGTGGTATTTAATATAATAAAAGTGGAAATTACAGTAATGGAAATTGTGGGTTGTTACATTCCCCCAACCTTACAGAAATCTAGTCTCGAGATTTAGTTGAGTGATAGAGTGATATTTGGAAACAGAAGTTCTTAGCTTCTATAGTTTCTGGTCTGATGGCCTACTTTGTTACAATTCTGTCACCTGACAGTGCAAGGTCCTGTGTGATACAGTGTACACTTCCTACACAGGGGATGAGGTCCATTATATCTATGGTTTCCATAAGTCTTAAAGGTTTCCTACCTTCCATTTTGCTGCTGGTGGTAATTATTGTTACGGTTGTTATTGTTGTTGTTACAATTATTTTGGTAGTTGTTGTTGTTGCAATTATTAGGGTAGTTATTGTGTCACTATTATTGGGGTAGTTGTTGTTGTCATGATTATTGGAATTGTTGTTGTTGGTGGTGGTGTTTCTTCTATCATCAAACTTTCATTTGTGATCATTGGTTTCTTGCTCAGCATCGTGCTTTGTTACCTGATCCATTAACCTCTGGGTTATGGTAATGGCTTCCTCCAAAGTTTGAGGCTTTGAAGCGGTAACATTTCCTTCAATACTTCTGGGTAATCCCCCGATGAGAAAGCTTATTATAATTTCTCAGGTTTGCGTACCATATTTGGACACTAAGATCTCTATTCCTGGAAATCTTATAGCATAAGTCTGAGATCATTCCTTTCACAACCAGTTGTAAAATTCGTCTTCTATTTCTCTTGACTTCAGTTATGGTCCAATACTTAATGGTCAAGAGCCTTTTCAATTTAGTCAGACTTTATTTTGTCGGCTTGCTTATTCCATAGGGTTTGGCATAGAATTCCCCAGGACAAAGCATCCTCTTGAGAGTACCAGTAGCAGAAGCAAATTTCACTTTCAGTCCTCGGATGAGTTGCTACGGAGAAAAATACCGATTCAGTTCGTTCAAACCAACAAATGAGACCAACAACTCCTTCCGTACCATTGAAGTAGAAAGGTTGGCAACTCATAAACTCCTTGTAAGTGCATTTCCTTGCTACAGGAGTTTCTCTTGGTCCAAGTATTCCTATTTTTGATTGTCAGTTACTTTCCATGGTTCGCAGATTGAGCTTAGCGTAGCTGCAAACACTATTAGGAACTAGTTGCCTGATGGCAGTCTGAGACATACTAAGTGCTTGAGATGTTGTGTTCTCTTGGGGGCATCAATCAACATTCTACAAGAACAAACCGAATAAAGATCCATAAACGATATCGTCATATCACAAGTTTAAGATATGGAAAAAATTTAAATACAAGGATTAGTGATCATTTTTGATTATTACATAGCAGGATATAAACAGAAAAATTTTGGAATCTAGCATTCCACAGATGGAACACTCTAAACAAGCATCTGACCAATAGTTTTTCGGGGACTGGTTCATTCCCGGCGGGTTGGTTTCAAATATGATCCATAATGAGTAATCTAAACTAGACGTATCAAAGGGTAGTCTTCGTGGTGGTGTAGTTGACCTAAACGGTGATGAGATCCTACTGATGAAGATGGAGATATTGGAATGGGTGATTCAATAGGTGTCTCAGCGTCTTTAGGTGGTGAAATCTTCTCGGGAGGAAAGAAATGTCACGCGCGCTCTCCAAATTAAAACATTAGGTGTTAGTGACTTAACCCACTCAGAGAAGGAGGTTAAAATAGTCGGCGGGAGCATAGGGCTGTGGTAATTCATTATTCAGACATCATATGCTTGCATGACTGCATATATGGGGTCATCATAAAAAAATGTTTGAGAGGGCATGTGAGGCATAAAAGATCCAGTAGTTTAAATCATCTGATAAGTTAGGAGAGGTGTTTCCTGGTGAGGCTGGGAAATAATAGTCTGGTGAAGCCGAGATATAGTTAGGAGAGTGTGTAGAGGAAAAAGTATCCTCAACATTGGAATTAGATAGGATAATAATAGGGTGGGGGAAAAGACATGACTATATAACAACCCAACGGAAATAACATAAGTTATTTATATATAATATAATAGTAGTGTATTATCTGCCATGGAAATCTGTTAAACGTAATATTCTGGAAACTGCAGTGGCACGGAGGATTTTCTTGGATGGAAAAAGTAGTTATAGTTTAGGTTTTACTCTTGTTCTCTATAACCTTAAGCTCTGGTACGAATCTGTAACACCCCTATTTTGACATATATAGTAGCGGATGCTAATCTGGGGTATTACTTCATAGTATAACAGTCATAATCATAGAAAACGACTTGTGAAGAGACGTTTTTGGAAAATTTAGTTATCATTCATTTATTCATTAGTGTTTTACAAAAGAGAGGTCCCAACATCTAGAAACATAAAGTTTGAATGATAGCAATTTTGCCATCTTCAAGTCCGTGCCACTTCGTGCCATAAGTTGCTCAATTACCTGAGTGAAATTAATAGGTTTATGATAAATAGTTGAATACAAGTCATCAAAGACAGTGGGTTACGTTGTTATACACCCATAAATAGTAAAAATTGCAATAAGTACAATTATCATAGAAAATAGTATTATAGCCCTAAGCTTATGACCTCAATACGTTAACATGAAAATCACTGTAGTGACATTGGTTGAGGAACAAATGTTCCCATGGAAAGGTAACTTGTCAAGGTTACCCATTAAGTCAAATATAGTGCGTTTGGTTACCCTATGAACGGGTATACCAACAGGAGTCGTCACCCCCAATAGATCTATTAACAATATTTGCGTTTACTCATAAGTAATTAATGTTTCATTATATGGAAATAGTGGCACTGGAAGGTACTTAGGCAATAATATATCTTGATAGCATACAGTTGGAAAAACACTTGCATTCATGGTTTAAGCATGTATCCCCCTCACGGGTTTATAAAGTATTCAAAAGATTTAAAAGCGAGGCTACGAACTCACCTTAACAGGGAAATCTGATTGATGGCAAAAGTATATGAAATGAAAGTAACGGCCTTGTCACGTAACCTGAGGGTAATATGTCAAGTCTTAGTGTGATTGTTTATGTTTTAAAGCTTTACAGAGTTTAACATGCATATTTGATTTATTAATTTATGGAAATATTGTATCACTGTTCGGGCTATCATAATTCAGAGGTCATGCAGTAAACGTTTGAGGAGCTATGACACTTTAAATCGTAAATCTAGCAGACTCGTCAAAACGTATACTCAAATGAAACCCCTCACATGAAATTCCCTAGTAACGTAATACGATAAGATTTTAAGTTTCTTCAAAAGCTAGTCGATGATAAATTACGTTAAATATATAACGTAATTGATTTATAATGCGTCGATCGATGATTAATAACGATAAATGTATTGGGTTTTAATAAAATCGAGTTTTATAATATTTATATATATTTTTATAATTTGTATAAAAATATTATATTTTATATTTTTAAGAATATAAAAATGGCAATATATACCCTTGGTTTATAAACTTTTACAAGTTTAGTCCTTTATATAATAAGTATATATATTAAACCTTTAACTTTGAAACTAGGCAAGATAGGTCCTTATAGTTATAACTTTAGGAATATTACATTTTTAGCCCCTCTAGTTATAATTTCAAAATATTAATTTTCAGAAAGTTACATGATAATACCCTAGCATGGAACATATATTCAAAAAACATAGTCAAAAAGCCTTGCAAAGCTATTTTAAGGATATCCAAATGATATTTATAGTTATAGTCTTTATTAAATGAGCTAAAATAAGATGTTCTACGTAATCAAACGTTTAGAAAAAGAATATTGTTTAGCTAAAAAATCAAAACGAGCTAAAATAAGATGTTCTAACGTAACAAGAGTTTATATAGGATCTAAAAAACCTTATGAAAGATTTAAAATAGATTATAAACTTATGGAACAAGTTTTTGAGCTTACTTGAGGCATATAAGGGTCGACATTGAGCTTAATATGAGGATCGACAACAGTTGATTAACTCAAGACTCTTCCTTCTCTAGGATTCGTGACTTCCAAAGAGATTGGTAACATCGCATAATACTTCAAACTAGGTATTGGAATTGGACTTGTAAACAGCTTCATTTGAGTGGGATGAGTTTTTTGAGAAAAAAAGAAGAGTATGTGTATGAACGCATATATTAAAGTTGAGAAATGACTTGGCGGCCAACTTGATCTTGGAGTAGGCACCAATAAAACTTGGTGAAGAGGCCAAGGGCTGTTAGAGGTGGTGTACCAAGGAGATATCTAGGGAGATGATGAGGCTAGATGAGGTGTTGAGAAAGTGTCTAAGAGATTCGGCTTTATCAAAGGGTAACAAGGAGAGTTTTTAGAGTGCAAGTAGACATACAAGTAGGAGATGGGAGGTGGTAGAGGTGGCTGCTTGGTGATGACAAGGTTGTGAAAGGAGGTGTTAGTGTGGTTGCTTGACTTGTTTAAAAGGTTTAAACTAGTTAAAAGGTGAAGGGTGGTTTTTAGGTTTTGGTTTAGGATTTTAGGTTTTAAATTCGAGTTAGGGTTAGGATTAAGGATAGATTAAGGTTTAGGATTAAGGTTAGTGTTAGGATTAGGGTTTAAGATTAAGGTTTAGGGCTTAGTTTTAGATTTAAAATGAAATTAAAGGGTTTTAGGGTTTCCGTTAAGGGTAGGGTTTAAGATAAGATTTTTAGGACGAAATAGGGTTAATGACAGTGAATTAAGTGCTTGTACTTGTGCTAAAGTGTAGTAAGAAACTAAAGTGGTTTAGGAGGTAAAATGATATAGTTTGACTTTTTTTTTGCATTATGACAAAACATTAGGCTTAAATAAGTTGAACATATACTTTGGAGAGAAATTATATTTCAAATATTTGTGCATAGACACTATGGATCTCATGCTTGAAGGCTACACATACATTATATAATGTATACCATTACTATAATTAGTGGTTTTGATATAAATGTAAACGTTTAAATTGCTTATTTTGATATAACAGATTTGAAAAGTGATGTTAAAATGGATAATGTACTTGGTAAAAATGATATTAAGATATAGAATTTACATATTAGAATGTTTGCATGATATAAACATAGATATAGATGGCATGGAAGAGGATTCGTGAGCACGTTTACTATTAGAGATGCAAGTTAACTTGCATAAAAAGATAAAGAAAAAAAATCCCTGAAAACAGGTGGTAATAAATTTATAATAGATGGATATTACATTGAATAAGCATTATGGTTTTTTAATACTGGATGCGTTGCATAATCCAAACAACATCCTTTTATTGGTAAAAGTTCCATAAGGACAGGTAAAATTTGTCTTTTCTTGATCTTCCGGTGCGATAGGAATTTGAAAGAACCCTGAAAAACCATCAAGAAAACAATAATACTCATTTCCTGATAGTCATACCTAACATATGATCATAAAAGGGAAGGAAAGTGACCCTTTCCCCTCGCGTTGCATCAATTAGTTCTTATATAGTCAATGCACACGCGCTCCATCCACAACTGTGCGAGACGGTATTGAACTCATTGTTGGTCGTTTAAGACACGGTCATAAACCCGCCTTTATTTGGGACGGACATGAAAGGGCCCACTAATGGACTATCCGAGATTAGGTAAATAATCCAGAGAATCAAGCAGCTTAAAAAGAATTCGAGTTTTTAACTACAACTCTTGGACTATTGGATTTAAACGTCACTGGGTTTGAATTACATGTTTTAAAGCTACCTTCCCTCATTAAGATCTTGTTGTGTGCAAAATGACGGACTTAGTCCCATTTTATGTCTGACATCTTACAAAGATCTATTTCTCCTTGCGATTTCTAATACCACAAAAAGTGAGATTTTTCTCTTGTTGATAATAAATATAATGCATAAAAAACATTACTAATATTTTTACACATATTTACGTTTTGATAATCACCAAATCAAAAAACGTTCAACGTCAAATTCAACGTAAACAATAAATTAGTAGTTCAATACACATTTCAAACAAAAACATTCACTAAAAGGATTAATAAATAAATGCTTAATGCATTTTAGATCAAAAGGAACTTTTTATTCAACCTCAACACTTTTATAAAACATATTACAAACATTACAATACATTTTCCTACAATTAAAAGAAAGTTTTTATTCAAAATAAACATTTTGAAATTCAAATTTCAGACCTAAAACAGGCTAGAAAGTCTAGAAATCCCTTACACAAAAGACAAACTGGGGAAGCCCTAGTATTGGGTGGCCCCCTTAAATACACGGCCGACCCCCTTAAAATTAAGGGGACCGCCCACCTATTTAAGGGGACTGCCCACCTATTTAAGGGGACCGCCCCTATGTAGATACTCCCCTATTTTGTCCTATAAATACTGGACTTTTCCCCATAATTTTCTCACCTTTTGCACTCATTTCTTTCTTTTCTTAAAACAGCCCACACAACTCATCAAAATCCTTTGATCATTTAATCATAAAGCTTTGTTTCCAAGTTACCAAGCTCAATCCTCAAGTGCAAGAGAAATAAAACTTCCATCCTCAATGAAGAAGTATTACACCATTGTGTGATGTTGCAAATCTTATTGCATCCATACATAACTTGTAAATCTTTTGTATATCCTTGATTATGTGTAGTAGCTAGATCTTGGCAATCTTTGTAAGTATAGATAGATCTTGTGATCCGTAAGTCAATGTAGTGTTATTACGTTATGGCATAAGTAGTAATGTGAGATGAATTAGTGAAGTTGTGGAGGAAGTCTTGAGAGTTGTGAAGAAGCTGTGAAGTTGTTGAGGTGACATTGTGGAGGTTCCGAGAAGTTATGTTGTGATAGATGGTATTCTAGCTAAGATTAGAACTCGACATTTAGCTTTGTGTCGTAAATCGGTGTAAGCAACGTTGTGTACGGTTTTTTCTCTGCCATAAGGGATCTTGTTTTGACATAGTGAGAAAACACACGAGTTATGTGCTAGTGGAGTGGAGTACGGCGAAGGAGTGGAGTAGGGCGAAGAGGTGCTTCGTTACCGAACCACTATAAATCCTCGCGTTGTGGTTTGATTGTTCTTACTCTTATCTCTTGTCTTACATTATTTTCTCATACTATCCTATTAATTGTTTAGATAAGTATATTGTTCATATTGTGCAAGTGTTGAATTCACATAAAGTCGAATCTAGAATTTTTACAAACACTTTAAAACCTTAAATTAAAAAGCGGTAAACTATTCAACCCCCCTTCTAGTTTTCCACAATTGGTATCAAGAGCCACGTCAAACAAGATTTTTAAAATAAATTGTATTTTAAAACTTGAATCGATCTATGGAATCGGAAAAATATTTAGAAGGGCAATCTATGCAAAGACCACCACTATTTGAAAGTGATGGATTTATTTATTGGAAAAATAGATTCGAAACTTATGTGAAGTCAAAAGATCTAGATCTTTGGCATGTTATTACCGATGGTGATTTTCCTCCTATTCAAAATAATCCCGAAACTAAAAAGGATGAAGTTGTACCTTTTCATAAACAAAACGATGATCTTAAAAAGAAACTTGCAAAAAATAATGAAGCTAAAATGGTAATTTATAATGCTTTGCCACGTAAAGAATACGAAAGAATTTTTATGTGTCAAACCGCAAAAGAAATTTGGGATACTTTATTAATCACTCATCAAGGTAATAATCAAGTCAAAGCTAACAAAATAGATCTTCTTGTTCAACAATATGAACAATTTACGATTCCGGAAGAGGAATCAATAGATAATGCCTTTGCTAAATTTAACACTATTATTACTAGTCTAAAAGCACTTGATGAAGGTTTTTCTAGCAAGAATTGTGTTAGGAAGTTTCTTAGGGCATTACATCCAAAATGGCGCGCGAAAGTCACGGCGATTGAAGAATCAAAGAATCTAACAACCTTACCTCTTGACGAACTTATTGGAAACTTGAAAGTTTATGAAGAAGTAATAAAGAAAGATTTCGAAACGGTCAAAGGCAAGAAAGAACAAAGTAGATCTCTTGCATTAAAGGTGAAAAAGGAAGTAAGTGATGAAGATAGCTCAAGCTCCGATTGTAAAGACGAAGAGTATGCTATGGCCGTAAAGGAATTCAAGAAATTCTTCAAAAGACGAGGAAGATTTGTAAGACAACCACGAGGCGATAGAAAAGCATTCCAAAGAAGTAGAAATGATGGTTATGGTAAAAGTGAAAGAAAATGTTTTAGATGTGGTGATCCAAATCACCTCATTGGAGAATGTTCAAAGCCGCCAAAGAACAACGATCAAAAAGCATTTATTGGAGGAGCATGGAGCGACAATAGAGAAGATGAAGTGGAAAAGACTAAAGATGAAACTTGTCTTGTTGCTCAAGCGCCCGATGAAATATGCTTAGGAATAAACTTGGAACCCGATGAGTGGATTAAAGATAGTGAATGCTCAAAACACATGACGGGTAATCAAAAATTGTTTTCTTCATACAAAGCATACAACAAAGGTAACGTAATTTTTGGGAGCAACTTACGCGGTAAAATCATAGGCAAAGGTACGATTTCTCAAGACTCCCTAATAATTGAAAATGTTGAGCACATAGATAACTTAACATATAACTTGCTTAGTGTAGGTCAAATATGTGATAATAAATGCAAAGTAATATTTACCGAACACGATAGCGAAATAATTAAAGACGAAAAGGTTATAGGTAAAGGAATTAGGAAAGGAGGAATATATGTAATGAAACTAGGAAATAAAAAACAGAAGGGACAAAATTATGCCTTGAACATTAGAGGAAATTCCACATTATGGAATAGAAGATTAGGTCACCGCTTATATGCAACTAATTCAATCATTTGCGTCTAAAGAAAGAATTAGTTAGAGAAATCTACTAAACTTAAATACGGACCAACATTTTTGTGGATGCGTGCAAAATGGAAAGCAAGCTTACGTAAGTCCAAGGCCAAAAATATAGTCTCAACAACTAGATGCTCCAGAACTACTTCACATGGATTTGTTTGGCCCCTCCGCCATACGAAGCTATGGAGGAAATCGTTATACCTTAGTAATTGTAGATGACTATTCTCGATACACTTGGACTAGATTTTTAGCAAATAAAACCGAAGCCTTCGAAGAATTCAAAATATTTAGCAAAATGATCCAAAACAAATTAGGATGTTCTATTGTATCAATTAGAACGGATCATGGTCGGGAATTTGATAATGAAGTACAATTTGGAAAATATTGTGATTTAAATGGGATATCTCACAATTTTTCCGCTCCTCGTACTCCACAATCAAATGGGGTAGTAGAAAGAAAAAATCGCACTTTACAAGAAATGAGTAGAACCATGTTAAATGAACAATCCATTCCTCAAAAATTTTGGTGCAATGCGGTCGATACATCAACTTATATAATTAATAGAGTTTCTATTAGACGTATTTTAGGAAAAACTCCATACGAGTTGTTGAGAGGTAGGAAACCAAACCTTAACTATTTTAGAGTATTCGGAAGTAAATGTTTATTCTTAATACAAGTATATACCTCACCAAGTTCGACCCCAAGTCGTACGAAGGTGTTTTCCTAGGATATTTACAAAATAGTAAAGCTTACATAATACTTAACAAACAAACAATGAAAGTTGAAGAGTCATTGAATGTAACTTTCGATGAAACTCCACCTCCACCTAAAACACCACCATTGGAAGATGATGAATTAGTCGAAGAAGAAGCTATTGATAGGCAATGATCTTGAAGACATTTTATTAGAAAATAATCAAATGGCAAACATTAAAGAATCTAAAAGTCATCCCCTAGAAAATATTATTGGTAATCTAAATCAAAGAACTCTTAGGTCGCAAGCTCAAGACAAAAGCAATTTCTTTTGCTTTATTTCAACAATAGAACCTAAAAATATAAATGAAGCATTAAAAGATGAAAATTGGGTAATGGCCATGCAAGAGGAACTAAACCAATTTAAAACAAATGATGTTTGGGAATTAGTCCCAAATCCCATGGATATGACCATTATAGGAACAAAATGGGTATATAGAAATAAACTCGATGAAAATGGGGTCGTAACTAGAAACAAAGCTAGGTTGGTAGCCCAAGGTTATAATCAACAAGAAGGAATTGATTATGATGAAACATATGCACCCGTAGCTAGACTAGAGTCCATAAGAATACTTTTAGCTTATGCTTGCGCACTAGATTTTAAGTTATACCAAATGGATGTGAAGAGTGCATTCCTTAACGGTTTTATCAATGAGGAGGTTTACGTGGCACAACCTCCGGGATTCATTGACTTCGCAAAACCTAATTATGTCTATAAACTTAAGAAAGCTCTTTATGGTCTAAAACAAGCCCCAAAAGCTTGGTACGATCGACTAAAAGCCTTTCTTATTAAACATAATTATTCCATGGGAATGGTAGATAACACTCTCTTCACTAAAAAGAAAGACTCCAACATCATTATTGTCCAAATATATGTTGATGACATTATATTCGGATCTACTTGTCAAGAAATGTGTGATGACTTTGCCAAGATCATGCATGATGAGTTTGAAATGAGTATGATGGGGGAACTAAACTTTTTCTTAGGATTACAAATAAAACAATTAGATGATGGAATATTTTTTAATCAATCAAAATATATTAAGGAAATGCTTAAGAAATTTGGACTAGAAGACTCTAAGCCAATAAAAACCCCTATATCTACGGAAACTAAACTCACAAGAGACGAAGAAGGTGAGTCCGTAGATAATACCAAATATAGAGGCATGATAGGTAGTTTATTATACTTGACGGCAAGTAGACCCGATATCATGTTTAGTGTTTGCCTTTGTGCACGCTTTCAAGAGGATCCCAAAACCTCTCACCTAGAAGCGGTTAAACGTATCTTCCGATACATTAAAGGCACTATGCATTTAGGATTATGGTATCCTAAGGGATCCGGCATAGAAACAATAGTTTATGCGGATTCGGATCATGCGGGAGACTACGTAGATCGCAAGAGCACTAGTGGTGTTTGCACGTTCATGGGATGTTGTTTAACATCTTGGTTTTCGAAGAAGCAAACCGCTCTTGCCATCTCCACAACCGAAGCGGAATATGTTAGCGCCGGAAAGGCATGTCAACAAGCACTATGGATGAAACAAGCTCTCGTAGACTATGGCATTAGGTTAGACGATATTCCAATAATGTGTGATAACAAAGGGGCTATAGACTTAAGTAAGAATCTTGTTCAACACTCATGAACAAAACACATAGAAATTCGCCACCACTTCCTCCGTGATAATGTTCAAAAAGGGAATATCTCTATAGAAAAGGTCTCATCGGAAGACAACATAGCCGATATCTTAACTAAACCACTTAAACGTGAACCATTTAACTACTTACGCCTAGGTCTAGGAATGATGGAACAAATTGACTAAGTTTTCAGCACTGAAAATTAAAAATGAACTATTTGTCAAAAATCTGAGAATTTTTTTTCTCAGACGGCGGCCCCCTTAATTTATAAAGGGCGGCCCCCTTAATTTTAAGGGGACCGCCCAGACATTAAGGGGACCTCCCACTGAAAAAAAATAAAATAAAAAAAAGGTCTTTCTCATATCTAGGATCACATGAAAATTAATTTTCATATATTGTTGAAATATGCTAAAAACATTTTTTTTCATATGCATAATGGTCTCTTACTTGTTGTCAAAAATATATAATCTAATATATATCTTCGACAATCTTGGTTGAGCAAAACTAAATCAAGGAGCATTTGGATTATTTCTTAGGTTTTGCATGTATTAGTGTCGAAATAATTGCTACTCCACATTTGTCGCACTTAGGCACACACTAGTATTTGCACAAAAGTTTGTTTCCTTTTTAACTTAACCCTCTATCATGATAATTTTTTTTGTGCATTATATCTAGTTGCTATTTCATATGCTCTTCACAAAAAAAAAAAAAAAAAATTGAAAAAAAAAAAAAAATAGGTTATCCTACATATGTAAAATGTTGAAAGTTTAATTCTATTACTGAAAGAATCTAATTGCCATAAAAGTATTGACTTTCTGCTGCAAAATTAACTTCCAAAATAGAAACTCTCACACAAAATTTTGAGAAAAATCGAATTTTGGGAAATCTAGAAATGCCAAAGGGCGGCCACCTTAATTTATAACGGGCGCCCCCCTTATCTTTAAGGGGACCGCCCTAGTATAACACGGGTAAAAACTATATATTTATTTTTCTTTTTTTAACACCAATACCCTCTAGACTTAGCTACTGTTACCCTAAATTCACAAGACATGTATTAATTTCTTGGATTTGATCCTTTGAATGTCCATGTCGATGTCCTAAAATAAACCTTTCCTCCAAGATAAATACATCCTCATTCATCTTCAACACAAAACAGCCTCACCAGATGACATCTCCACCAAACTAACATTCCAAAAACCATCAGGGTAGGCCCAAAAAGATGTGAAACCCATTTAGGTTCCGTTAGATGAAATACACATTGATGATAAACTCCACTTTGTTGAAGAACCAGTGGAAATCTTGGAGCGTGAGATCAAGAAGCTAAGGCGAAGTCGTATTCCCATCATCAAAGTTCGATGGAACTCCAAGAGAGGTCCAGAGTTCACGTGGGAACGCGAAGATCAGTTCCGAGAAAAGTATCCGCACCTCTTCACAAAAACCGCACCCTCGAAGAATGTTGCATCTTGAGCCTTGGGACAAGGCTCTCCTAACGGGTGGAGACTGTAACATTTCTCATTTTCAGGTTATTTTCAACTTTAATAAATTCCATTATTTATTTTTAGAGTTTTACGCGTTCGCTTTTAATTATTATCTTATAGTTAAATCGCGTAAACTAAAAATCAACGATCAATGTAAACGGACACCAAACAAATTAAAGTTTACATCAAGCAAGTGTTATATGATTATTAGGAGTATAATTTATAACTTTTCACAATTTATTTTTGTTGGTTACGTAAAACGCTTACGTTTCGCAATAAATTACATTCGGTCATACCCGGAAGCACCTTTACCTATCTACACTTAAACAAATACCCACGTTTATACCCAATACTCAAAATTTATTTATTTTTCTCACTTATATCTCTCTAAAACCGGATATGAACTTTTTACACAAGAAATAATACACAACACTTTCATTAAATCTTTTCCTTTACATGTTATACCTTACACAAGTTGTACTTGGACACAAGTTGCTAGAAATTGTCAAGTCTTGGTACCTTGGGAGTCCTTGAGCGATGGCCTCCTCCTAGGGAGGAGGAGAGCTCTTACACTTGTCCTCTTAAACCATTCACTCCCATGGTTTCACTTTAAGGATGTTTCATGGTTTCCAAGATAATATAAAAGCAAGTAACTAGTCCAACATTATACTCTTACTCTTTCTTCAAACAAATCAAACCAAAAACACTCTCTTTTGAGCCCTAAACTCATGGAACACATTCAACTTTTAGGGTTTCATTTTAATTTTGTAACCAAGGTATTCCAAGCATTCAAGTGTTCATTGTAAGGTTATCTAAGACTACTCAAGGTGTTGGGAAGCTTGGATTCGGGTTTAACAAGGAATTTATTCAAGAAAAAATATATTTATTTGTTTAATTCCTCGTGATTAAGGGTTTTGAATTTGAAGGCTTGATTTTGGGTTTACATCTTGTGTTAAATCATCCTACTTGACTTCTAAAAGTCTATTTAAAGTTTTTCAATACTCATTCGTTATATTTTCTATTGTATATACTTGTTGCATTAGTTAAATCACCACTAGTTTAAATTTTAAGTTATTAAAGTATTTGATGAATTCAAATGGGACAAAGGACATGGACATTTAGAGGACTAAATACATGTGGAATATACGGTGTAATACTTGGTGAATTTATGGTGCAAAGCCTTTAAGTAAAAATAATTACAAACTAACTATTTAATTGAAAACCCTAATTTTATTTAAATGGCTACTGTTGAATTCGAACATTAAAACCCTAAGATGTTTATTATATTTTTATAAAAAAATAGCACTTTACATCAAGGATCTGTGATCATGAAAAGGAACCGAAAAATGGAAATTATAATGAACAAATACGACACATTTACCAAGTATATATATTAAAAACTTTATAAAATATTATAAAAAAGCCTGTATGAAGCAGTAAAATTTACTGTTCATGCAGGGGTATAAATTAATAAAAAATAATATTTTTGATAAATTTTCCTAATATGAATCCACGGACATAAGATCTCGAGAAACGAAGCTATAAAAACAACGGAGTTATGATTTAAACAAGTTACGTATAATTAATTTTATAAAAATAATTTATATAAACTGTGATGAACAGTAAAAGTTACTGTTCATCAGGGGTCTAAACTTTATAAATATGATGTTTTGATAAATCATTTTAATACGGAGACGTGGACATAAGAAACGTATAAAACGGAGTCGAAACGATAAAAATATGAAGTTTTAAAACTCGCAAGCGGCATTACTTTTATTTTTATAACAATCTTTTATAAAACAAATAATTTAAAAATAAAATATCATTATTAAATCAAAACATTTTTACAAACGATGCTATTTGATAAATAAAAAAAATATTTCCCATACGAGTACAAGTATAATAGCTTTAATTATAACAAAGTACGAGTTAATATTGATTTTAAACTTTAAATAATATATAAAAACTAATTATGGTGGTGGTGTAGCTATACAACATGTTAAAGTTTTATTGTATAAAATACATTAATCACCATACGGCCTATAATTAATTAGGTTTGCATATTAAAAAGGGTGCCAGATGTCGATTCACATTACTTGATTTAGAATTAACCCATTCATTCACTTACGGTGATTCAAAGCCCGCTTTTATACAACTATATTGTTTACAACTTTGGGGTGAGAAACATGCTATTTGTTTCACATTTGGACGCCCGCAATACTCTTTTAAAAACAATTACGAGTTTAGCCTAAAGAGCTAAACCCACTATTGCCCACTCACATGCACTGTCAATGTTGCTATAAATGCCGAGCGGACGAATGTTATGATAAGAACTATTTGGGATTGACAATCCCCGTTCGTGTGGTAGAGTAGCGCTCATCAGTTTCCGACAGTACTGAACAACGAACTTATACATGTCGGAACAATTTGGAATGGTAGCGGTGTTGACATCTACATGGCCACAATTAGTGCATTAAAATTGCATACATATAGTCCGAGCTTCGTTGTATAGCTTAGTTGCACTCGTAATAACTTTTAAGATATTGTATGTGTTACATGTCATACTATTGGAAATCATGTGGTCCTAGCTTTATTGACAATTACAAAACCTATGAATACACCAACTTTTATGTTGACGTTTTAAAGCATGTTTTTCCTCAGTCAATAAAGGTACGATAAACAAGATACATAGGATACATTGGTGGTCGTCATTTTGGAGTCATTACTATAAAGATTTGGATGCATTACATTTTGGGAATATTTGTTATGTCTTAAAATCTTTACTTTTCATGGATGAACTATTTAAGCTTCGGCTATTGTAACAAACAAGTCTATTTAATCCAATGTATCAATTTTAAACGACTCATATAGAGGTCGTTCTCATATCTTGTGCTATTGATCTATGATGTAACATCCTCCAACCCATATTCCGCTGCGACCCATTTTGGGGGTGTTACACATCACCTCTATCTCCAAGTAAAGAAAGCCTTGTTGATGACATTAATCAACTTCAAGAACTATCAAACCTTCTAGCCATGCATCTCTCCTAACAACAACAAAACAACAATTCCTCATTACCTTACTCTCCAAACATACCACACACCCTCAACATTAACCAAGTTGAAACCCATATTGGGTATTGCCCTTGTTGCATCTTTACCCAAAAACCATTTCTTGCTTTAAGTGAGGATATCAATTGGATTGAATTCCTCCTCACTCGACCTTATCCACCACCTAGGGTTCAAAGAGATTACCCTTCCACAACCGCCTTTGCTCCAAACTCTCCATCAATAAACAACTAATCTCATAATATGCCTACAAATAATCGTCAAACCCTTTTGTGTCGCAAGCAAGTCAAAAATCCTTCTATGGCTATTTAGGATTTCCTTGATGTATTAATATGCTCCTAAAGCATATTTTTTTGTTTTTTTATGTATGCTTGTGTGTGGTTTACACACATTGCCTTAAATGAATGAAGTATCTCTTGCTTTGATGCTTGTTTGCTCTTGTCATATTTTTCTTTCTTCTTGCTACATGTTAGAAATATTTGTATTGTTCTAACTTGGTTTTGTAGCTAAGCAACCATAGCTCGATTCCTTGGTGCCCTCGAACAAGGGGGAGCACACATCAAGGGGGAGCATTTATTCCGTCGATTTTACTAGCAATCCTCGACGATGCCTTTTTGATTCTACAAAAAGGGGGAGAAATGACATGAAACTCACTAAATACTTGTTTAAAAATAATTTTACATTTAATGAGTTTAAATTTTGTAATCATCAAAAGGGGGAGATTTTGATAGAAATATAATGCCTAAAAATATTATTAATATCTTTCACATCTTTACGTTTTGATAATCACAAAATATAAAAACGTTCAACGTAAAATTAAACGTAAACAAGTAATTAGGAGTAAATTCTCATTTCAACATTTACATTACTTAAAGGTATGAATAAATAAATGCTTAATGCATTTTATGATCAAAGGAAATTTTTATTCAACCTCAAACTTTTATAAAATATTGTAAACATTTTTATAAACATCACAAAACATTTTCTACATTTAAAAGAAATATTTTATTCAAAATAAACATTTTGAATTTCAAATTTTCAAACCTAAAACACGCTAGAAAAAAATCCCAGAAAACACCTCCCCGAATAGGACAAAAAGGGGAGCCGATTTTGAAAGATGGCCGGCCCTTTAAATACCTGGCGCCACCTTAAATTATAATGGGGGTCGACAACCATATTTAAGGTGTGACCGGCCATAGACTCTACCCTAGCTCCTCAGCTTGTCCTATAAATACTGGACTATTCCCCAACATTTTTCTCACTTTTTGCACTCATTCTTTCTGTTCTAAAACAGCCCACACATCTCTCTAAATACTTTGATCATTTAATCATAAAACTTTGTTTCCAAGTGATCAAAGCCCAATTCCTCAAGTGCAAGAGAAGAATACTTCCATCATTAATTGAAGAAGTATTACAACCCAAGTATACATTGGCAATCTTTATTTGGCATCACACCATAATCTTGGTAAATCATTTATTAATCTTGTAAGTTGTGTAAGTTTATTAAGTTTTGGTATTGTTTTAAGTATAGTTGCATCTTGGTGGATCCTTTCTAGTATGTAGTTAGTTGTGGACACAATTAGTGATGGTGAGGTCAAGTAACTGAAGTGTGAAGTTGGAAGGTGTGAAAAAGTTGTGTAGTTTGTTCAAGGCGTGAAGCTAAGTTGATGTATGAAGTTGTGAGTAGTCGTGAAGTTGCGAAGTCGTGAACAAATTGTGAAGTGTTGTTGTGATAAGATGCCTTTATTATGCTTTGATATGACACCATGATTATGACGTTTCGGCCTACTCTCCGAAGCGGGTTTGGGTCGTTACAGGTTTTCTCCGCCATAAAGGAGCTTGTTGACATAGTGAAGAAAACTCTTGAGTTAGGTGCTCAAGGAGTGGAGTAGGCCGAAGAGGAGCTTCGTAACCGAACCACTATAAATCCTTGTGTTGTGGTTTGATCTTTCCAACTCTTATCTTTGAATTCACAAAAAGTCGAATCTAAGTTTTTATAAACAAACATAAATATTAAATCAAAAAGCGGTAAACTATTCAACCCCCCCTTCTAGTTTTCCACAGACTTTACTTTGAGAGAGATTGTTAGCCTCAAAATATTGAGTCGAGCAAAGAAAGGAAATGTCATTATAGTTTGAATCGGGTCTTTATGTTTAAGGAACTTTGTAACTTTTATAATAGGATAGTCGGGAACTCGAGCTTGAGGTTTAATCTAAAGTTGTATACATTACGGGCCAAAAGCCGAACCAAAGCCAAACCCGACCCAACAAATCAAACCCTAGGCGTCTCCTTTTGTTCCTAGGTGTATAAAGACCCATCTCCACCTATCGAGAGGGTGTTGGTTGTTTGCTTATTTTCCCATTTGCAAGAATAAGAACTTCCTTCCACTCTCTTTCTCTCTTAAAAATTCTCTCAGTTTCTCACTTTAGATTTCCATCATTATTTGTGTATGTGATTATGAAAGATGGCATAGTTTGGGATAACAAGTATTTATAGGCGATTACAATGATATCTATTACATATTGTCATTATTAGTCTTTGCGTTATACGCATACCATATAGCTAATCTAATTCACGTAAATGACTTCTGCTTTAAAGCTAATAGTTTTAAAAGAATCAATCGATCAAGATTGGAGCCAGTAAAAACATAAAACAAGGGTGTTGTTAATGGTACACCCCTTAGTGGTTAGGCTGGACGGTATGGCAAGCCAAAAATCATCTGATACGTCAGCGTCACATCAATTTTTTCTCTCCAAATAAAACTCACATTTCAACCGTAATAAGACCTCATCTTACCACTAAAACTCACATTTCATTAAAATACTCATTTTATATAAAATATACCTCACTAAATAGTAAATACCCACACACTCACAACTAATTAAAATACAATAAATATAAAAAGATGTGGCCCACCATATTACAACTCACTTATGTGCGTTTCTCACATAGTTGCTTCCAAAATGAAGCCAAACTCACCGAGCTAGTGGGGACTCACCTAGGTGAGTTTTTGGCCGGGATGAGACTCACACGCGAGTTGGGAACTCACCTAGGTGAGTTAGTGGTAAACTCACCACCTTACCGTGCAGCCTTAGTGACACCCCCTCCCTCTCACTCATATTTATTTATGAGGAATGCTACACCACACATTTTTTACATAAAAAAATCCACACCCACATGTGGCAAGTGACGTTGACTAATAGAATTGTATTAAATTTTCTCTTTCTTACTTTCACTCCCAATAATTAACTTACACATGTGGGTGTGGATTTTTTTATGTAAAAAAGGTGTGAGTGTAGCATTCCTCTTTATTTATACCGTTGATGGAAAAAGAATTTTTTTATCTTTTTTTTATTTGTATATTTTTTAAATACCTTTTAACTTATCAAACTT
>BQNB010123154.1:5659-20150 GCA_026074375.1 Tanacetum coccineum
TGATCTCAAAGAAAGCTCAAAGATCACTCAAGTCCAAGGAACAAAGCTCAAAGATCACTACTTGATGTACAACGACAAATGTTGAAGAATCAAAAGACTACAAGCCAGAATCAAAGATTAATTCAAATATAATGCTAGGATTCAATTTGTATTTTTTTGGGTGACCTCCCTTAGGGGGAAATTGTTAGGATTATGAAAATCCATGTAAAAGACTCGGTCACCACGTGTTATATCTAGCATAGGTTAGCTCGTAGTCTTAGTTTTAATCGTTTAGTAACCGTATGACTTATGGTGTTGGGCCGGGTCTTTACCCACTTGTTAGCCCACTCCATGGCCTATTTAGGGGCACCAAAACACTTGTATAAATACCCCTTTCTAGCCATGGGAAGGGGTTGGTTGTTCATTTGATAATACACACACTTAAAGGTGTTTTCTCTCACTAGACTAGTCACTTTCTCTCTCTAGAAATTTGGCCAACCCATCATTCCTAAGCTTGTATTGTGATATCCAATATACTACAACTTGACCACTAGTTTAAGGGTGATAAGATGTAGAGAAATGGTGGTTAACTCCATATCTTTCATGGTTTTTTCCATTATTTTGTTACAGAAGTGGGTACCTCGGTCGCTGATTAGAGCTTTACGTATTCGAAAACGGTAAAATAGCTTCTTCAGAAATGTGATTACTACTCGGGCGTCATTGGTTGGTAAAACTTGAGCTTCGGCCCATTTAGATACGTAATCTACGGCGACTAGAATGTATTCAAACTTATATGATTTCGGGAATGGTCCCATAAAGTCGATACCCCATATGTAGAAAATTTCACATACTTGAATGTTGTTTAAGGGCATCTCATTACGTTTTGATATATTTCCGGTCTTTTGGCATGCTTCACATAAGCGAACTAGAGTATGAGCTTCTTTGATGATTGTTGGCCAGTAAAATCCTGAATCAATGACTTTTTTAGTAGTTATGTTTGGTCCATAATGTCCACCTGTTGGTCCGTGTTGACATTTATCTAAAATGGTTCGGGTTTCTGATCCAGATATACAACATCTGATCATACTATCAGAACATACTTTGAAAAGGTAAGGTTCCTCCCAAAAGTAGTGTTTGAGGTCAGAGAAAAAGTTATTCTTTTGTTGATATGTCATCCCTTTTGGTATAATATTACCGACTAGGAAGTTTGCAAAGTTTGCCAGCCATAGTTCGTCTTTGGTGTTGATTTCCATAAGAGTTTCTCCGGGAAAGTTATCATCGACTTCACTATCATCGCTTGTTTCATTGTTTTCAAGTCGGGATAAGTGATCAGCTTTAACATTTTCGGTACCTTTTCTATCTTTGATTTCTATGTCGAATTCTTGTAGAAGTAAGATCCATCGAATAAGGCATGGTTTAGCATCTTGCTTTTTGAATAAGTGCCTTAGAGCTGAATGATAGGTATGAATAATAGTTTTTGAGAGAATAAGATAGGATCTGAATTTGTCAAATGAAAAACTACAGCCATAAGTTCTTTTTCAGTTACGGTGTATTTTTGTTGAGCGGAATTAAGGGTTTTGCTTGCGAAGTAGATCGAGTGAAAGTTTTTGCCATCTTTTTGACCTAAAACGGCTCTTACAGCGAAATCACTTGCATCACACATAAGTTCAAACAAAAGATTCCAATTCAGGCTTACAATCAAAGGAGCACATGTGAGTTTCTCTTTCAATGATTCAAAAGCTTTTTGACATTCATCGTTGAATTTAAATGGAGTATCTTTTTCGAGCAGTTTAGTTATAGGTCGAGCAATTTTCAAGAAGTCTTTAATGAAACATCGGTAGAAACCGGCATGTCCGAGAAAGCTTCTAACACCATTGATATTAGTAGGGGGTGGAAGTTTTGAGATCACATCGATTTTTGCTTTGTCGACTTCAAGTCCTGTACTTGACACCTTGTGTCCGAGCACAATTCCTTCTTTGACCATGAAATGACATTTTTCCCAGTTTAGGACGAGATGAGCGTCTTTACAACGTTAGAGCATTTTATCAAGGTTGTTTAGGCATGTGTCGAAAGAGTTTCCAAAGACGGAGAAATCGTCCATGAATACTTCGACTGATTCTTCGATCATATCGTGAAAGATTGCCAACATACACCTTTGAAATGTGGCAGGAGCATTACATAGCCCGAAAGGCATTCGCCTATAAGCGTATGTGCCGAAAGGACACGTGAATGTTGTTTTTTCTTGATCATTAGGATCGATAGGAATTTGAAAATACCCCCAAAAAATCCTTCGAGGAAATAGAAAAGTATTTATTTTCTCACGAGTCTTTCTAGCATTTGATTCCATGAAGGTAAGGGAAAGTGATCTTTTGGGTTACTTATTGAGTTCGATAGTCGATGATACTCGCCAAAACCGTAATGGTTCCTTGTTAGGAAAAAAGTTCATCATTTTCGTGAGTTGACAACTTTAATACACTCTTTCTTTGGTACCTTACACAGTGGATAGGACTACCAAGGACTATCGGCAATGGATAAAATGTATACGGTCTCAATAGTTCTTGATTTATTTTTTAATACATCTCTTGCATGTGTGGGTTTAACCTTCTTTGTTTTTGGACAACGGGTTTTTTTATAATCCAGAAACTGTATCTGGTATTTGCAGAATGATAGGCAAATACAAGGAATATCTGTTATTTTCCAAGCAAAGGCTTGCTTGTGTTTTTTAAGGACGGATATGAGTTTGTTTTTCTTTTCTTTGTATAGCTGAGATGATATGATAACAGAAAGAAAATAGGGTTCTTCCAAGAATACGTATTCCAGATTATCAGGAAGAGGTTTAAGTTTGAGATCCATAGGAGGTTCTTCGAGAGATGTTTTGATCTTATAATCAGTGTTGATGGTGATTTTTTCAAATGGTGCATCTTCGGTGTCAGATTCAGAGTCAAAGTTTTCATCGGCAGTCATTGCCATGAATTCATCAAATTCAGCAAAGTTTTCTTCTTAGAGAACGGTTCCTTCAATATAATGGAGAATTATACTACCTTCATCTAAGAGAGCGTCGGAATCTTCTTCTAAGATTTCATCAATAACATCGATACTAAAACATGTATCATCGTTTGAATAGGAGTGCTTCATCGCAGAATCGATATTGAAAATCATTCGTTCAGTTCCAACTCCAAGGTTGAGTTGTTTCTATTTAACTTGAATAACTGTATCAGCAATGTAAAGAAAGGGTCGTCCCAGAATTAGGGGAATTTTACTGTCTTCTTCCATCTCGAGAATAACGAAATCGACAGGAAAGGTGAATTTACCAACTTCAACGAGCATATTTTCAGCTATTCCAACAGGGTATTGGTATGATCTGTCTGCTAATCTTACGCCCATTTTAGTAGGTTTAATATTTTTGAGAGATAATTTGGCATATAAAGAATATGGCATAAGGTTAATGCTAGTACCAAGATCGGCTAAGGCATTGCAGGAGAAAATTTTGTTGAAATTACATGGAATAAGAATACTTTCGGGGTCTCTCGTTTAGGTGGAACTTTGTTTTGGATCATTGCTGAACTTTCATCGCCTAAGAAAGCGGCGGAAATTTGTTTGAATTTATGTTTGTTGCTTATGAGTTCCTTGAGAAATTTTCCCTTATTAGGCATTTCGGCTAAGACATCGATAAGAGGTACGTTAATTAGAACTGCGAGGATCATATCAAGAAATTTTCCGTATTGAGCTTCCATTTTCTCTTTCCTTAGACGTTGAGGATACATGATTTTCAGTTTGTATGGTTTGGGTTATAGATTTTCCTTGACTGGTTTTGGATTTTGAGTTTTCGGTTGTGGTGTAGGTTCTTCGTCTTCATCATCACTATTGAAATTGATAGGAGTTTCAGTTTCGGTTGGTTGATCATTTGGATTTACTGGTGGGTTGTAAGTTTTACCACTTCTTGTGAATACGGCATTCACATGTTCATTTTGAGATTGTGGTGGTTGGTAGGCTTTGGAATTGTGTCCTTTTGGGTTTGGTTGAGTGTTACTATGAAGAGATCCAGAGGGTCGACTGATTGCTTGTCATCAGCAAGTACTGTTCGAATTGTTTCAAGGTTTTGAATTGAAGCTTGATGATTTTTGGCAACGGTTTCGAGTTAAGTTTTGAGATCCATGAATGTTTCTTTGACAAAAGCGTTGGTAGATTGCTGAGATTTTATAAAATCGTTGAATTATTTTTGAAGATCATAAGATTATACATCAGATAATTGGATAGATAGTTGTCTTCTCGGTTGTAATATTCGTTCGTTCTTTGAACTGCCTCTTTTCGCGGATTTTGGGTGTCGGTCGGCGGTATTCAATTGTAAAGACCGAGTTCTGAACATGTTTGCATGAAACCTCTTCTTCACGAGACATAGGTATATCATCTTCATCAAGATTGGATTTAGTTTTTTTAGCACGGGCTTGGAGTTCTTTATACTGAGCATCCATTTTCAAGGTTATGGCATCCATTCATGCCATAATTTTGTCAGTGTCGAAATTACTGCTACCTTTATCGGCGAAAGTAACGGTTTTTTTAAGAGATGATTTGGTTTTTTTATTTTTTGCCCAATCGAGCTTAAGTAAGACTTTGTCTTCCAAAAGCTGATAAGCTTGATTTGGTGTTTTATAGAGGAAAATACCACCGGCTGCGGCATTCAGAACTTCTTAGGTTATTTCGCTTAGACCATGATAGAAGATTTTAATAATGTTTCCTTTGGACAGATTGTGACCATGACAGTTTCAAAGCATTTTCTTCATACGAAGCCAAGCGTCTGTTAGAGATTCATTTTCATGTTAAGAAAAAGCTCAGATTTCTCTGAGGAGTCGGTCGAAAAGAGCTGGGGAAAGAATCGGCTTATGAAAGCGGTTCGGAGTTCATCCCACATTTCGATAGTTCCTTCGTTGAGTTCATCCAACCATGTTTTTGCTTCCCCAGTAAGGGATAGGGGAAACATCATTAGGCGGACGACTTCATTTTAGGTATCTCTGTATTTAAACATATCGTAGATTCTGAGAAATTCGTGAATGTGTTTATGAGGGTCGGTTTTGGTCCTACCATCGAATTGGTTATTTTTGATGAGGGTCAGGTGGTTACCTTTGATAGAAAATTCGTTCGCGGTTTCAGGAATAGTGATTGCGGAACCGGAAGTCGGAGCAACAATACGGTCAGTAGCCTACATGGGTTCATCATCCATTAGAAAAAGATTTTCAAGAGTAACTAGAAAGTGATGGAAGTGGTTGATATCGAGAATTGGCGGATAGACAATTCTCGAGTTTTTAGGTGGATTATTTCTTTGATCGAATGGAACTCTTCTGTCTTATCGATGATGTCTTCGATTCAGATTGCGTTCAGACTCAAGTAATGGTTCAACAAGTTCAGACTAGGAAGCACGTGTATGCATCCAAAGGAGAAATTGTTCAGGGTCAGTTAAAGAGATTTTCCAGTGTTTGACTACAGAAATTGTACGGCGATTTGAAAAAGAGAGAGGGAGTTAAAGATATTTTCTAGAGTTTGACTACAGAACAGCTAAGAAATCCCTGCAGCAGGATGCATAACTTTGATGTGTTTCAAAAAGATTTTAAAAGTTATAGACTGAAAATACTGGATACATATATGGCAACACACAGGTAAAGTATAACCCACGTATGTAGTATAACTTTTTAGGGTAAGACCAGGTCGTTCCACAGGGGTTTAGAGCGTGTTCAATTAATCAGAAAGAAAAATAGCTTTAACAATTGAAAATGACTTTAAGTTTTTACAATGTAAAAGGTATGCACTTCTCAAGTTAGTTGAGAATATAAATTTATAAGTGTTGGAAATGATTTGACCATGAGAATGGGACATTATTTATAAAGGTGATTTCTCGTTAGAAAACGTTTTCTCAAATCAACTTGGTTAATTTAGACTTTATATTTAGTTAATAGACAAATTGTCACTGCAAAATAATTCAGTTACTATTATATCAAAGCTTTTTGATTATCAAATTTATTTGGGGGAAAAATATAAAAGGTGGAATTTTCCAGTACAGACGTTAAAGACCATAGACAATCTTTAAAAACCACACTAGATCGTTATTAAACCCCCTGGGTCTTTCGACCTATACCGATATGATTATATAATATAAGTTGATGAGCAAAAGTAGATAAGATAAGATATGACAGGTTTGCAATATAAGCTTAAGATTAAGACGATCAAGAATACCAAACACTTATTCATTATCGTAACTTCACCAAGTAGTCATGAGAGATTTAGCCTCTCATGGCTAAGGAGTTCATAACAAGCATCTTTTACATTAATTATCATTTATTCTCAACAACTAAGTTAAGAAAATTCTTCGTTCTTGATTGTTAGATCTTTCTCTTCAAGGATGGGTGTATCCTAAGGTGTTTTGGTGATTGAAATGGGAAAGGTGATGTGAGTGGAAGTAGTGTTTTTTCTTTAAGAAGTAGTGGAATATTGGTTGGTGACGAGGGGAATGAGAGGAATGATTTTGATGAGAAAATTTGTCTCTATTTATAGGCAAGTTTGGATGCCAAGTGCGGCGCACTTAGGAAAAAGTGCGGCGAACTTGGTGAGTTAATGCGATAGCATTTAATGACTTTTACTGAAAGTGAGGCGCACTTGCAAATAAGTGTGTCGGTCTTGAGGAGTTAATGCATGTGCATTTAATGGACTTTAATTCTTCAATCTTTGGGAAAATGTGCGGCGCACAATGTTGTAAGTGCGGCGAACTTTGGGCTTCAGAGGAAAGTGCGGCGAACTTTGTAGAAAGTGCGGCGAACTTCTTGCACTTTAACTAGAAATCTTCATTCTTTTCTTGTATTTGCTTCCAAAGTGTATAGATTCTTGAGCTTGGGTCTCTAGAGTCTTCAAGTGAACCTATAAGCAATGTAAGCTTATTTAAGTATCAAAAGTTCACGAGAAATGATAAAATACACATAAATAACGCCATAGAAACATGTATAATTTGGGCGTTATCAGGGGTTTAGAGTTTTTGGTATAGGGTTTAGTGGTTAGGGGTTTAGAGTTTTGGTATAGGTTTTATTGGTTAGGGGTTTAGGGGTTTTGGCATAGGCTTTAGTGGTTATAAGTTTAAGTTTTTTGGTATAGGTTTTAATGTTTGGGGGTTTAGGGCTTTTAGTATAGGTTTTAAAGTTTATGTATACATCACTTATAATATTATACCTTGTGGTTAGGGGTTTACGATTTTTGGTATAGGTTTTAGTGGTTACAGGTTTAGAATTTTTGGTATATAGTTTACTAGTTAGGGGTTTAGGGTTTTTGGCATAGGTTTTAGTGGTTATGGGTTTAAGATTTTTGAGATATTTGAATATACACCCAGACTTAGATGCTTCTAACTTATTTGAATATATATTGCCATACTTAAATGTTTTGGTGGTAAGTTTGTGATCAGTATAACATTAGTGTCAACCATGTATCATTGTGATAGATCCTTGTAGTCTTTAAAAAATATATAGAAATAGAAATTCTACTTGTGTAACTATCTTTTGAGAATATGATGGGTTGTACTTGATAAAATCAAGTTAGACATAGAGAGAAAATTGTGCATACACTTGTCATAATTATATTTTTCGACTAGATGGTTTGCTTTAAATTATAATTGAGCATTATGTGTGTTATACTCTTATTAGAAAGTTTAATACATTTAGTTGTGAGTTGATTTGGGTTATGTTTTGTTTATGAGTGAATGAGTACTTAATAGTATCTTAAAGCTTAAATAACAACTTTGGTTTTTCAAAAAACATGAAAATTTTACATGTAGTATCACCTGTGATATTTTGAGTTTATAATAGTGTAATTTTACTCATTAGTTACGCTATTTAGCTAAATTATGCTTGAACTGCAATTGGATTGATGTGATTGATTCATAACAAAGTTGTATCAGTTGTGATATTTTAAGTTGATGATAGTTTACAATGCTTATTAGTTAAGCGTTATTATGACATGTATAATATCACTTGTGATATTTCATAAATATAGTTAATGTCTAATATCACTTGTGATATTTCAAAAGAAACTAGTATGCTTTTTAACCTTTGATATCACTTATGATATTTTATTTCTTTGTATATTTCTTATTTATTATCATACTTTTCAATAAAATGACCAAAGTAAACATCATTGTTATATATATTCAAATTAGACTATAGACCCGCAAAATTTGTGAATAGTCGATAGGAATCTTGTGTGACAATAAACCATCGGTTAAAGGACTAGGAATCCAGGTTTCCATAGAAGAACATAATAAATTAGAAGCATTGCCACACTCATGAGCAATTGGCAGATCTGCTCACAAAGTCCCTTCCGCCAAGCATGAATACCTCACGTTGCGCATGGAATCTGTGAGACGATGTTTGTCGGCCCCTCTAGATTATCCAAATTTTCTAACGATAACCAAAAACCTATCTTTATTTTCTCTGATAAGCGTTTGCTTCTTAAAACTGTGTTTCCTAAACGTGGACTAACACCTTCGAAGCCATACTATACTTGTATATATGTATACTCAGACGATTGAGTCATCAAGCTAGCTTCAATTCTCTCTGCCCCTTGATTAGTAGCCCACAAGCCGATAAGAAGACTTCTTTTAACTCTGCTGCACTATTTATGCTCTACAAGATTGAGCTCGAAAGATCAAAATTGGTGAAACTTGAAAGGTCAACAGTTTAGTCAAACTAAATATAGCTATTGATCTATTAAGAACCACTACAACAAGTGTATAACACTAGTTTATTGATATAATAAATGAAACAATTATAACTCACATACCTCAACTTTCAAGAAATGACCAAGTTAATATCAATCAATTTTGTCCCCTCTTCTATCAAACTTTTTTTCTTTTTATTAGACTCTATAATGTATGAACTAAACAACATCAATATCTTGTTGTAAGACCGGTCTTTGGGGCCGACAGATGTGGGTTACCTGCTTCTTTGTATCCTTGGTGGACCCGTATGGCGCCTTGGTCTAGCTGACGGTCCAGGAAATGAAAGTCGTTTCTTTGGCCCAAACTCCTTTTCGGCGCTACCATTTTCAATAGGACCCAACAAACTCTGACCCTCTGATTTAGCCTTTTCGATTTTGTTTGCATCATGTAACTAGGAATTGATGTATAGCTATACATACTCTCGTCATCTCTTACTGAATAGCTTGCTATGCTATGCCTTTTATTCATCTCAGATTGGACGCTAAAAATGCTTTTTGAGTCATCAGCCGGGCCTTGTCTTTTATGGCTAGGTCCACACTTGAATTTTCGTGATGCTACAAGCGTGGAACTGAGTTGGCGACTAGTGTAAGACTTTGCAATTTCCAACTGGGTGATGTTGATACCGTTTTTAACGGATTTATGATCTTTATCGCCTTGTGTGCCTAATGGTCGGCCGGCCATGTATCGCTCTAACCAACTCCAACCCCATTGTGGATTTGTGGGATCCATGAAGAGCAAGTTTTTGTTTCTCGCTGTTTTCTTCCATGGTTGCTGTTTTGAAAACAAATTTCAAAGAATTAGGATGCAAGACATCTTGAACATACAACATCAACATAAACCCCTATAGATGGTACTAACTAAAAAAAGATAATCAGTTATACAGAGCATCAAAATAAACTATATGGATGTTAGGTTGTTATATATATTTAATTACTTGTTTATTTTAATAAAATATCTGATTATTTAGGGAATTACTAGTTAAATTCGCCAAAAAGAACATTATAACATTTTGATAATAGTTTTACGTATAACATTAAAATGGTATGTAACTGATTATATAACAACCAATGACTAGACAATCATTTCAAAATGCAAATCCAAACACTGCATATGTACCTGATGAGAAAATGAATACGACATGGCTCGTTCTCGTCTCATAGTTGCTTCAAACTTGCTCAATAGCTTTGCCTCTATTTGTTCCTTTGACTGCAAACTACCGTTCCGCTCCTCGCCTATTTGTTATAACAGTAGTACATATATGTTAACACAACTATTAAGGTAAAACTGTCTTAGTTGTTTCATACTTGCTTAATTTATCACGGTTAATAACAGAGATCATGTCATTATGTAAATCAAACCTGCAAACTCTCGAGTTCTTTTGCTTGCTTTTGTAAGAGTTGTCTTTGAAGAGCTTGATTCTCGTCTGACATCCTGATCCTTTCAGTGCGCTTAACATGTTTATTTTCCAACTGTTAAAACCATAGATCTATGATATTTTTATTCGCCGCATAATATGATAAATAAGTCTAGGTTGCATTTTCCATCAAGTCTGTTAAATAAGTTTGATTATCGCTGCATAATATAATCCTCTTATACAAGCCTCATATCCATTGTAGCTCTATGATATTTTTATTTTCCTACTGTCATAACCGATAAATCAAGTGTGATTACTAACATTCCATTCTTAAATATCCCTCAATAATTCAACATTCTCAGAAATATCCTAATAACCACATTTCTAATCAGCAAGAGTTAACTACCACAAAACCCCCAAAATTAAACGATCTTCATATAAGACAACCTATATAATCTATACATTAATTAACCAAAATTAACATAAATTATACCTAATTTGCATGGCGGAGGTACAATTGAAGTCCTAATCTTTATCATTATAATCATTGGCATAAGCTACAATGAGCTTCAAAATCATCAAGCCTCATATCCATATAAGCCATCTTTCAATGCAACATGAATGGAATCAATAGATATTCTGAAGTTTAATCTCATTATTGTTTTAGAGCACTAGTGACTATATCAGATCAAAGAACTAATAGTTGTATGGGGGTTCAACCCAATTTTCCGGCTTAGTTAATACAGTTTCAAGTGTTTGGCTAGGGACAAACTGATAATAATTACTTAATTATTCAGGATAATATATATCGGAGGTGTTTGGGATAACATATTTTTAAGTCGTTTATCTGTAACAAGCAGTTTGACAGAAGCACGTATGTACCAAACTGCTTACAGAAAAGTTGTTCATTTCCTAATAAAAACAAATAGGTAATAGGTTGTGCACCATTGCTCTGATTGCACATGACAACTTCCTATTGTTTTCAATATAGTTAGTTTGTAGACAAACAGTGGCAGTTGTTAGCCACAAAGATGGCAATCCCGACCTATATTAATTTTTTCTAAAGTAGCATCTACTAATCAAACAACACCTTAGAAAACGCACCATACATATCCAGACTAATCAAACACTAATCAACGAGCTTCAATACAATTTTACATTTCCAGACACATAAATAAACCTCATTTCAAAACCAAGCTTAAATATTTACTCCATAGTAACATCTACTCTCACAATTAGCTACTCATTTTAAAATCAATAACACACATCCCGATAACACTTACTTTTGAAACTGATATCAGTAATACATAATCTAAACACATCCAAAACCCTAACACATAAAATTGACCAAAAAACAAAAATTAGGTCAAATTGAAATTTACAAAAACAACTAACTTTAAGCTTAATAACAACTAACAAGCTTCTTATTACTAGGCAGTGACACAATAGCCTTCTTCCTAGCCAAATTAGCAGCATATCCAGATGACGTCATCTGAACATAGCATCAGTATCATTCATATTATTATTCTCAATCTCAAGATCACACAACCTCCCTTGGCCTCCAAGTCCATTTCGCCTATAAATAGAACTCAAAACACTTCATTTCACTTCATCCCCCACTTCCTCCTCTATAACCCATTCAAGGCAGCAATCCTTTGCTCCAATAAGTTCTAAGAAGATCTAAGAGAAGTAATCAAGCGAATCTTTGAAGATTTGAAGCCCCAGAGTCGTTATTCTAGGCGTACGAAGCTAAAAGTCCCGATTTTGACCCGTTTTCAAGCTATAAGCTCAAACCCAGGTTCTGGATGTTCTACTTCTGCTCCTACACTCTTATAATGTTCATATGATCCTAAATAAACTCTTGTTAAAGTTTCATAACTCAATTCATGCTCATTTTCCATTTTGATCCAAAACCGTACACCCGAAACCCTAATTTTATGTTTTTCTTAAAACTAAATGTTATAATGGTTAAATATTGTTATAATCTATCTTAGCATGCTTAACTAATGTTAAAATAACCACTTTATTGATTAATGAAGGAATTTGAACTTAAAACCCGCGCGTTTACGTTTTGAAACCCTAATTTGACCCGTTTTGCTTCCTAGCTTAACGAATCGTTATTTTAAACTTGCGTTGCGTTAAATCTTCATATTTTAGTTTATTATAACTTATAAATGTCTATTGAAATGTTAAAATAAGCTTGCATGGCAATTTGGACATGTTTTGTAAATATTATCCATGCAAGGGGTATATATCGTAACTTTCTGAAACTTATAACTAAAGGGGCTGAATATGTCATTTTATCAAAGTTATAACTATAGGGGTCTATTATGTCACTTTCCAAAGTACAAGGTTTACTTGGTATATCTTTTAAACTTGAAGGACCAAACTCGTAAAAGTGCAAACTCCAAGGGTATATTTTGCCACTTTTCATTCTCAAGGGTCTAAAATGTAACATTTTGAAAAAGTATAAAATCATGTTCAAAACATTACAAGACATAACTTTAATTAACGCTTGACGTGCTTAACATTTCCAGATATTGATTAAAACGCTTAAAACCGATTATATCGTATCACAATACTAGGGAGCTTCATATTAAGAGGTTTCATCTTGGTATTACGTTCTGACTGTATCAACCGGGTCACCTTCTTCAACAACAATTGACCAAGATGCACCATCACCAAGTAACTCTCAAACAACACTCGAAACTCAAACTCCCGTCATTCCTAATGATGTTGAAGAAGGCAATCATGATATTGAAGTTGAACATATGGGTAATGATCCATACTTTGGTATCCCAATTCTAGAAATCCCTTCTGATCAATCTTCATCGTCAAATTCTATTCATACAATTGTGCATCTCGATCACCAGATTTCTGAACACAATAGAAAATAGACTAAGGATCACCCACTTGAAAATATAATCGGTGAACTCGATAGACCAGTTTCTACAAGGCTGTAGTTACATGAGCAAGCTCTTTTCTGTTACTACGATCCTTTCCTCACTGCTGTTGAACCCAAGACGTATAAAGATGCTTTGACTCAATCCTGCTAGATCGAATCAATGCAAGAAGAGCTCAATGAGTTCGAATGCCTTGAAGTATGGGAGCTCGTACCCCGACCAGATAAAGTTATGGTTATTACTTTGAAGTGGATCTACAAAATAAAGCTAGATGAACTAGGAGGTATTCTAAAGAACAAGGCTCGATTAGTGGTTCATGGTTACCGTCAAGAAGAGGGAATTGATTTTGAAGAGTCTTTTGCTCCGGTTGCAAGATTAGATGCTATAAGGATTTTCTTGCATTTGTCGCTCACATGAACATGGTCGTCTACCAAATGGATGTCAAGACTGCGTTTCTGAATGGTAATTTACTGGAAGAGGTTTATGTTAGCCAGCCAGACGGTTTTGTGGATCCAAATAACCCCAATCACGTGTATAAGCTAAAGAAAACTCTTTATGGGTTGAAACAAGCTCCACGCACGTGGTATGACATGTTGTCTTCGTTCCTGATATCCAAAGACTTCTCCAAAGGCTTAGTGGATCCTACTATGTTTATCCATAAGGAAGGCAAGGAATTACTTTTGGTACAAGTATATGTCGATGATATTATCTTTGTTGCATCTACACCTGAACTTTGTGACCTATTTGCTAAAATCATATGTTCAAAATTTAAGATGTCGGTGATGGGAAAAATCTCATTTTTCTTAGGATTATAGATTTTTCAAAATCCCATAGGCATCTTTATTAACCAGTCAAAATATGCCCTTGAATCTTTAAAGAAATACGTTTTTTATTCTTGTGACCCAATGGATACTCCCAAGGTGGAGAAATCCAAACTGGATGAGGATAAAGAAGGGAAAGCCATTGATCCATCACACTATCGTGGTATGATTGTCACCCTCCTTTATCTCACAGCCAGTAGACCTGACCTACAAGTTGCTATATTCATATGTGCCCGGTATCAGGCTCGGCCTACCGAAAAGCACTTACATGCGGTCAAAAGGATCTTTCGGTATCTAAGAGGAACCGTCAATCGGGGATTATGGTATCCGAAGGATTCTTCAATTGCACTAACAGCATTTGCAGATGCGAATCATGCTGGTTGTCGAGATACACGCCGTAGCACATCTGGTAGTATGCAGTTTCTGGGAGATAGACTTGTCACCTGGTCATTAAAAAGGTAAAAAAGCGTTGTGATATCCAGTATGGAAGCTGAATATATTGCTATGTCAGGACGTTGTGCTCAAATTCTTTGGATAAGATCACATCTTACCGACTATGGCCTTGGATTCAATAAAATTCTAATGTACTGTGATAACAAAAGCGATATTGCCTTAAGCTGCAACAATGTTCAACATTCTAGGTCGAAGCATATAGACATCAAATTTCACTTTATCAAGGAGCATG
>BQNB010123155.1:0-11695 GCA_026074375.1 Tanacetum coccineum
GAACGCGTACGAGAAAAAAAATAATTAGTGAAATATATGACGTCGTAAATGACCTGAAAATACGGAATGTTACATTTACCTTAAAGCATCCTGAAGTGTCGTAGGACCAATACCATTTGTCGCATCTATTGTTGGAAAAAACAGTAGCATTCAGTAAAGAGGAAAGGACAACCAAGTCATCCTGAGCACGTACCCTAGGAGGAATACGCCAAACCCACTCGCCAATCCAAGTCTTGTTGACCACTTGACCTCTCTCCTTAGCCTTACAATCTTTGTTCATCTCAAGAGCATAAAGTCTAGGAAATTTGTCTTTTAGAACCGACCCGTCACTACACCAAGGATCGTGTCAAAAGAAAGTGGTTGCCCCATCTGCGACTTTGCGAATGAAAGAGTTTTTGAAGTTTAAATCTACAACCTCGATACTCTTAATAGCTTTGACGATGTCCAGCCACACACCACTGTTATCGTGCGTGCAACTAGACGAGCTAAAACCGCCATCATTCCTATAAAAATCTTTGATTACAGTACTTCATAGAGAGTGTTAATCATTGAGGAAACGCCACTTCCATTTTCCCAGAAGGCTAAGGTTCTTAGCTCGAAGACATCCAACACCCAAACCACCATACTTCGGATCAAGGAGAATAGAATTCCATTTCACCTAATTTATACCTCTAACGTTCTCTTTGAGGCCCCAAAAAAATCTGCATCTAATAGATTCGAGAGCCTTGATAACTTTCAAGGGAGCTTTATACAGTGATAGAAAATAGATAGGAAGACTACCAAGGATAGACTTAATCAAAGTAAGTCTCCCGCCAACCGAGAGAGACTTAGCCTTCTAAGATGAAAGACGGTCCCGAAACCGATCGATTATCCCTTGCCAACCACCACTAAGACGCATTTGACTACCAACCGGGAGACCGAGATAAGTAAAAGGAAGGGCACCATGGGCACATCCAAGCGAGGAGGCAACCGAAATCACCTCGTTAACAGGGACCCCAACCCCAAAGATCCTACTTTTGTCCAAATTAACTTTAAGCCATGACCCAAGCTTAAAGCAACGTACAATGTTGATAAGATTAGATGCATTTAAACTACTCCATTCCCTAAAGAAAAGAGCGTCATCAGCGAATTGCAAAAGAGAAATATTGTTCCCACTATTCGCAAGGCACACACCTTTGAAAATGCCTTTATCACAAGCATTGAGGATGGTAACTTGAAGAGCTTCAGCCACGATGAGAAAGAGGAAAGGAGACAACGGGTCTCCTTGCCTAAGGCCACGTTCCATAGAAAACTCGTTGGAAGGGGAACCATTGATAAGGATCGAGATAGTAGCCGATGAAAGACACGAGGCAATCCAATTTATCCATTTGAGGCCGAACCCCATTTGTCTCATAATATCAAGGAGAAAATTCCAGTTAACACTATCGAAGGATTTCTCAAAATCCACTTTAAAAAGCAGAAGGCGTTGGTCTTCTAACTTAGCCCTGCGGATAATTTCGTTGGCAATAAGGCAACCATCAAGGATTTGCCTCCCCGAAGGCCGATTAGTTAGGGCCAATAATAGAGTCAATAACTTTCGCAAGGCGAGAAGCTTCGAGATCACTTTATACACACACCCAATGAGACTAATAGGCCTAAAATTCGAGAAGCCTATCGGATCAAGTTTTTTTGGAGTCAACACGGTAAACGAAGGGTTGCACCCCTTTTTCAGATTGCCAGTTGTTTCAAAATGCCTAATGCAATTCCAGAAATTAAATTTATCCACGTCCTAGAAGGTTTTGATGAAATTAAAGTTAAACCCGTCTGGCCCAGGGGGATTAGAGCCCGCACAGTCCCAAACAACAGCCCTAACCTCTTCTAAAGAAAATTCAGACTCTAAAAAAGCGGCATCGGAATTCGAAAGTTTGCGAAAGAGTTGCGACTCCAAAAGGGGACGATGCACATTTGTTTCCATGAATCTGGAAGCAAAGTGTTGTAAGGCCGCTTGTTTGATAACGCTTGGAGAGTCGACCCAAGTCCTATTTAAATGGATACCCTTAGTGGATCCTTTGGCGAATTTGTGTTTGAGAATATAGTGAAAAAACCGCGAGTTCTCGTCCCCTTCCACCGCCCATCTAATCATGCACTTTTGTTTCAAATCCTTGTTACGAAGCCGGTTGAGTTGAAGCAAGTTCGAGACCCATTCCTCCCTTTTATGGACAATGAAAGACTTAGATATTCGTTATGAGATACTAGCAGGGTAACGTTGCGTTTGCAATTTTTAATTAAAATAACAGCATATCATAAGTCCATGGGCAAATGACACAAAAAGGTACTAAACTTAGGGTGTGTTTCCAATCAAGGTACTCAACTTTTTTTTTTGCACATAAAGGAGGCCAACTTTTTTTTCTAGCCGATTTAGGTTTTTTATCACTTACCGTTAACACACTAACCATCATTTCTCTTATATCCCTAAAGTTTGTGTTAATTAAAATAAAGGGCTCAAATTGACAATTATCCAAATGACAATACTCATTACCAGAATTTACATCAAAGATCTCCAACTGAGACCGTGATCAAAACTCATTTTCGTGAGAACTTAAAATTGAACAGATTTTTATATCTAAAAAGCAAAACTCATTAAGTGCCTTATGATATAGATTTGATCATTGAGTGCTCAGTTACAACCTATATATGTTATCTACTTTAATTAAGTGTAGACATTGAACTAATTGATTAACTATGTGTTGATACTGATTAGGATTTTATATAGTTCTGTTATACCTAATCAATTACATAAAAAGAGTTATGATATAGATTTGATCATTGAGTGCTCAGTTACAACCCATGTTTTCATGTCTATATAAAAAGAGGAATTACATTAGAAACCTGTTTAATTATAGATATAGTTATATCATCTGCATCTTTGGAAAATGGGTTTTGCTTTTTGGATATAAAAACCTGTTCAACTATAAGTTCTAACAAAAATGAGTTTTGATCTAACCATGCTATAGGCTTTGGAGATGCTTTCATCTCGTACTTTAAGAAACATGATCACGGTCTCAGTTTGATATCCTTGATGCAAATTCTGGTAAGTATATTGCTTATTGCTTTTTGAATAATTGTTAATTTGGTCCTTTCAATTTTAATTAACACAAATTTTGAGAATATAACGAAATGAGAGTTAGTGTGTTAATGGGAAGTGAGAAAAAACCTAAATCGGCTAGAAAAAAAGTTGGCCGTCTTTATGTGCAAGAAAAAAACTTGAGTACCTTGATTAAAAACACACCTTAAGTTTAGTACCTTTTTGTGTCATTTGCCCATTCGTAAATATGGTGATATATTTTAAATATCAATTCTTGCATAAAAAATTCCTTTATTTTTCGTAACTATGGGGATGATATTTTAAATATCAATACAAGCATAAAATTCCTTTATTTTAGCAATTGCGTTATATTCCAGCAATTTAGAACAGTGTTATACTATTTTACTAAGACCAAAACTACCCCTCAATGTTATTATAAAATCACTTCTCATTTGATCCTAACTATATATATCTTTACATTATATATAAGAGGAAGCGTGCCACATATTATTCCACTTGGCATTCCATGTCATAATGCCTTGTCATCCTTCAATCCATGTCATCAATTATTATTTTTTTTTGATTTTTTTTGTAAAATTCAGCATATATCTTGAAATTCCGGAATTATATTTTATTTTTTGATTTTTTTGTAAAATTTGGCATATACCTTGAAATTCCGAATTTTAAAAAAAAATTAATTCCATGCCAAGATTCGAACCTTGGTTTTGTCATCCCCAAACTAACACTCCAACCACTAGACTAGGCTAGAAGTTGTGATGGATAATTGAAAACAAAATTGTTATACTTTTTAAAAACACAATTTTATCCCAAAATAATCCAATGATAAAAACACCATATTCGTATTTTATATCTGTATTTTTTAGGTATTATCTATACGTGCCTCTCTTCTTCTTAAGATCTCTAAACCCTAACGTTGTAATTGTGGTTCGATCTTTTAATTCTTATAGGTATTATGTATAGCAGAAGTTGTGTGTCTCTTCTTCTAAAAACCCTAATGAACCATGTAAAAAACAAGTATCTTATTCTTCGTAGCAATCTGACTCCTGTAGAAACCCCTCAGTTCATGAACTAAATAACTCAGTGTTCGTCTAAGTTGAAAAATATACATACAAGATGGCATCTTTTTAAAATTTTAAATTATACATTTATTAAAATTGTTCTGTTTGGTTCTCAACTAACTGCAGCAAAAGAGGGTATGGGAAATAGAAATGATCGCCCCAGCCACCTGTTTCTATTTCTTCTGTTAAATACTCTCCTGTTTTGACAGCTATAGATATTGATATGGCGTTAATTTTTGTCATCTCAGGTACAGCTAACCGGGTGAACATATTTTCTTTAGACCCGCATGCCAATAGCATGCGCACACGCGGGAATGCGCAAGGACACACAAGCTATGTTGAATTGTGTTATTTTTTCAGATTAATGAGCAATGCTTTCTTTTTAATGGGAAAGGGCACGTAAGTCACTCTCTTCTCCTTTATTCTTTTCAAGAAATTTAAGATGCTTTAATCTTTCAAGAAATTTAAGATGACGGTTGCGAGGCTTATCTCTCATTTTCATTGAAAAAGCAATTCTGAATGTTTGTGAAATTGTCTTATTGGCTTATTGGCCTATTTGTTTTCTTCGATATTAAATGAAATAAGTAATTTAAAGCGCAAAATCACATGGGGAGGTGCCTTCTAAACCTAAAGCTTCTCAAAGTTCAAGAACTCATCTTTAAGCATGCATAGTAAGACAGTCGGGATAAAAAGGGGACATCGTTGTCTCAACGATCGGCGAGAATCAGGGAGTCGTCTCCACCATCAAAGAAATGGGATTAGAGTCGACCATCGTGTTGAGCGATTTGAAGACCATCCATGGAGATATACAGTGTGGACTAGGGGTGAGAAGAATCTGGTGCATATGGGATTGGATCAGTGACTATGTTTATATATGTTATGCTAAAAGTATCTAGAATTAGCAGGTGTCTTTACCTCTAGGATTGCAAACGAGAGTTGATGCTCAGGAAAAGAAGCATAGGCAAGTTATTACTGTTGTGGGGTAACTGTCACGTACACGAATAAATCTTAATTTTTTTTGAACGGCACACGAATAAATCTTAATTAGTAGTTTGGTTATCTAAAAGATACGAGATAACAAGTCTAGGCAATCTTAATTGTGAATATAACAAATTCAAATATCATAGAAACATCCAATGTGTTTGAATTACTTATGGCTTATTGGCTTATTTGCTTTTGTTTTTATGAAATAAGCACTTTTAAGCAAACACATTGAGAGGTGCTTCTAACTTAAAGCTTCTAAGTTCATAAACTCATCTTTAAGCATGCATAGTAAGAGTGGGATAAAAAGGGGACATTCATTGTCTCCACGATTGGAATGGGAGTCGTCTCCATCAACAATGGGATTGAAGTCACCATCGTTGTTAAGTTTGAAGCCTCCTATGGGATCAGTGACTAGGGGTGAGAAGAATCTGGTGCATATGGGATTGGATCAGTGACTATGTTTATATTTGTTATACTAAAAGTATTTAGGATTAGCAGGTGTCTTTACCTCCAGGATTGCAAACGAGAGTTGATGCTCAGGAAATGAAGCATAGGCAAGTTATTACTGCTGTGGGGTCACTGGTCAGGTACACGAATAAATCTTAATTTTTTTTGAACGGCACACGAATAAATATTAATTAGTAGTTTGGTTATCTTAAAGATACGGGATAACAAGTATAGGCAATCTTAATTGTGAATATAAAAACTTCAAATATCATAGAAACATCCAAACACTATCAGTTACGACATGTCATGTTATAAAAGACAGGTGCAATACCTATTAGTATCGTAGCTTCACAATTCCAGAGAAAGAAATGGACGAAATATTTGGATTTATGCAAAACAATTTTATTGTTTGCCTTATAATGTAGTTGCGTATGAGTTTTAGTTGTTGTAGCTACATGTTTATAGTCCAGCATACCAAGGGATGAGTTTTAGTTGTTGTATAAGTATTTGTTATACATGTTGTCGACTAAATCTGAATTACAATAAAAAAAACCCATGTAACCTTATACCGACATGCTCTTAGTTCCGTATTCAGAAAATGTGATTTATTGCAGGTGCGTGATAGGTGGAACGATTCTTCAGAACCAGCTGGAGTATCTATAATGCTCCTTCTATAGCTGCTACTCCTTCTATTAGAAGAATATCTCTTTGGATGTCGGTCGATAGCATTGTGAGGGATATACCTCAGATGTCTAAAAGGAATTTTTTTGGCATATATCGATTTACAGGTAAGTATGTAATGGAGTACTATTCTATTTAATGTACAGAATTATACGAGAATTTGACGTTTCGTGCATGTGAAATGTAGGAAGCTGAGGCCAAGATTTTATTAGCCCTATACCGAAAGCTTGATCTCGACCCTTATCCTAACTTTGACAGACTTTATAAGAAGCCGACTACTGTAAAAGTAAATTTTAAAAGTGTACGTCTTAACTGTTTACCATGATCTCTTTTAACTTCTATTTTTGACATTTCATGCAGCTAATGGATCAGGCAGTGGGCAACAATTTGTTAATGGTTTTCCTAATGTAGATGATGCCAATAGTTACTGGGTATGTTCATATCCATTTCATATGTTTGAGCGATAAAATTATAGTTGCATAACATAGTCCTGACTCCTGATTTTTTCCTAAAATTGAACTCTTACAAATCAGATTGTGAGGCCCGTGCCAGAGACTTCAGCAAAATAGGGAGACGGTATAAAAAGTGGCAGCATCATTCGATTACAACATATGAAAACAAGAAGATGGCTCCATAGCCACTTGCATGCTTCACCAATATCAGAAAATCTCGAGGTTTGTCATTTGTCATTTGCTCATTTCCCTAATATAGTGTGTCTTACATGGTGTGGTACACGTAATACTAAAAGAACAATCATCTTTTAGCAGTCAATTAAATATATAAATCATTATTGTTAAAACACCTATACTCTTATTTTTATCTAACCAATCCCAGTCACCCCCTTCATATTTTATAGTTGACAGTTGTATTTAGTAAATTAGTACCACCACACACACAAACACAATGAAATGGATCTGCTACCGACAAGTTCCGTTATCTTCAATACATAGCGAGCCATTGTCGCTTATAACATTACTCAGTAGTTAGATAATCACTTTCAAACTGTAGATCCATACACACGAATAATTATTTCTTTTATGTAAAAAAGGGTTTTATGACTTTCTTCTTGAATAGTATATAAGTATGTGGCATGATCTGGATATTGTGATGGTGAACACTTTATCTCCATGGAGAAACCACCATCTTATACCCTTTGGACCTTTACGGGAACCTTTGAGTGCAATTTCTCGTGCTGATACTGCTATAATCCATCACACTGACATGGTACAAAGAATCCTTAACTTGAACAAGACTTGATAAATTCTGCATTAATGTCTTTCTAAAATTTGTAAGGGTTTGTAAGGATTGCATGTACCAGATTGGAGTCACTATGTTATTGAGTCTACAATTCTTTAAAAGAATTAGTTTCTTCGTGTATATTAGTCTGCAATGAACCCCTCACACTCTTTTAAGCCACCAAATGTCTCGAGCCAGGTACCTTTAGAAGTTCTATGTGAAAAGATAGTTTTATGTGTTTCTACAATTGGTTCTCCTGATTCACCAGTACCTACTAAAAGGTGCTTTTTACTGAGTTCTATTTTGTCAAAAACCTCTTTATTATAGACGCATTCCCGGAAGATGAATGTTCACCCATATGTCAACTTTGAAGGGTTGGCTCGGTTTACAGATGATCTCAATGGAGCACAGCTGAAAGCTGTTTGTGTAGAAGCTGGTATGCTAGCTTTATAATAGAAGGTATACCCGTATATATATGTTACGCTTGATAGCCACTTATAATAGAGCCACTGGAAGCGAAATCTGGGGATGGTTATAGGAGTGGATGTGTCATAATGAAGGGGGATACCCGAGCTCTTTAAAGAAGATCTATGGTTATACTTCAACACTAAAATCTTAATAGATGCTAATTCAAACACTCCCATAGTATTTCAATTTATAGTGTAGAGATAAAAGAGATGATATTTTCTTAGTTAGTATGTTTATATTTCGTTTTTCTCTTTAGAACTTATGTTAATTGTTTGTATTTTTTTAAATAGGAGAAACAAAAGGCTATTAGTCTTGGTAATTAGTTTGTCTACATAGAATATGTAAAACTAAATTAGGCTAAAGAAAGGGAGCGCAATGTCTCCATAACTAATTAGAAAGGATGACACCACTAATTTTATACATAACTAATTTTGAATTTGTTTCAAGTTCTTTTGATGAAAGCTATAGAAAGGGAAATAAGGAATTACACGATTCTCAAGCCACAACAAGGAGGATACCAACACGGGTTTTATTATTATCGTGAGCGCCAGTTGTATAACCAATAATTAGCAAAACAATAAAATGTAAACAATAATTACAGGTGATGCCCGCCTATCGGGCGGGCTTAGCCACTAGTATATATATATATATATATAGTAGGGATCCAGTGAGAAGTAAATTAAAATAAGAAGTGGTGAGAAGTGACTAAAACCACATATTTGAGATGCAACGACTTGCATTAGATGCATTTTTATTCATTTATATGCATCATTTTGAGTTTCAAACGTTAATTTAATGCGTAGATAGTGCAAATTAATTTTCATGATTTTAACACATATAGAGGAACAAAAAACAAGAGAAAAAAGGAAATGCATCTAATATACATATATGCATCTAATTAAAAGCTAGAAAACACATTATGATGCGTTATAATGCATCTAAGATTATAGAGATGCATCTAATTTAAGTCGGTGCATCTCGGATATGCGGTTATAGTTACTTTTTATCCGTCTTATTTTAAGAAAACTTCTTATTTGATCCTAACTCTCTCTCTCTCTCTCTCTCTCTCTCTCTCTATATATATATATATATATATATATATATATATATATATATATATATACACACACACACTTTTTTTGTATCATTCTAAATATATATAAATTTTATTTTTGTGGAAGACCGGGTTGACCCGTTGGTCTAACCGGTTGAACAGGTAACTCGGTGACTCGACCGGGTTGACCCGGTGGTCGAACGGTAATCCGGTGACCCGAATGGGGAGTATTGAATGAACTATTAGTAGCCTATGGAAGAAGCTATTGGATTTACGATAGATTGTTTAGTGATCGGATACTTTCATAAAATACTTTTAACTTTCAACATTTAACTTTTTAAAAATAGGTGATAAATGCTTTATATATAGTATAGATAAGCACATAACAACTGTTAGAAAATAAGGGAGTGTGTGATGATCCTGGATTTCTCTGTTGTACCGTGTTTGTTCACTTTCCGTATAAAGTATTTCGACCCTATAATATGTCTGGGTTGCACGGAATCTCTAGAGAGTAGCAATTTGTGTTCTAGGCACAAGAATCACAAATCAAGAACAATAAAGGAATCGTATATATTTTTGTTCTATTTCTGAGACCAAAAGTTCCTATAGATATATCAGGAAACTTAGACATTTTTTGAGAAATTTTGGGTGGTTATAATCAGCTAAACTCGAACTGTTTTTAACCAGCAGACAAGACTTTACGGCGTAACATTAGTTGTTACGGCATAAAGTGTTCAACTCTTCACTTGTTACGACGTAAAATCAACATAGATTACGGCGTAAACTATAAGCCTTAAAACTAAAAACATGTTACGGCGTAAACTATTCGTATAGGTTACGGCGTAAACATCCAAAGGTTTAAGTCCTTAACCCAACAAGAGTTTGCGGCATAAACATAAAGTTTACTGCGTAAACTCCACATATCCTGTCTTGGTTTATTTCATGTTAGCTCAACGAGTGTGCACTCCACACTTTCCTAACTCGTATCTGAGCCGAACATAAAACATCATTGGTCTCTAGTAAATCATCATTACCTAAATGGCCGTCGATGACACTAAAATCACCAACAAATCCCCCCAATTTTAGTGTAATCCTTGATTTACTAAAACATATATAAAGATATATTATGTTAAAACAAACATAACGAAACAAACAAATGCATAAATGAAAATGTCTTGCGATTGAATTTTCATCTTAGTATAATACACATTCCAAATATTTGAAAATCGGGTTGTCGTAACGATTGAACCTGTCAATCCATTTGGATACCTGAAGATACTATACACATTCGTTTCTACAACACTCTAAAGTTCGTTTACTTGACAATTTACAAGCCATGTGTCCTAATCCATTAATGAACATATAAGAAGCCAAGTCCAAGCTTCTTGAAGCGGCAAAACTTCATGTTCACATAGGTGACCCTTTTAGTTCTTGCACCTACATTTGCAATTTTTTAAAAGAACCATTAAGAAGGTAAACTTCAACCTAATAATCACTTGCAGGTTTGAACACATACCTCAGGAAGATAATACACGTGTTCCAATCTTTAGCTATGAGCTTTCCACATTGAATACTGCTTTTAACGTTATATTAGAAGGGAATTGGGTAACTCATAGGTAGTAGATTTAAATGGACTTTAATCCCATCCCTATCACCGACTTATTCACTAAGTCCCTAGAGAGACCCTTTGTCAAGTGGTCTGCTAAATTTTGTTGTGACTAACAAACTCAATAAAAATTAAACCATTCATGATTAACTCCCTAATCTTACTATGTCTAACACCTAAGTGTCTAGACTTTCCATTATACATTTGAATATATGCTTTAGCCAGCGTGGCAGCACTATCACAATAGATAGAAATCGGTGCTATTGGTTTTGCCCAAATTGGAATCTCATGTATCAAGTTTCTTAGCCATTCTGCTTCTTTACCAGCAGTAGACAATGCTACAAACTAAGATTTCATAATAGAACTAGTGATGCATGTTTGCTTCTTGAAATCCCATGAAATGGCACCTCCCCCAAGCAGGAACACCCAACCACTCGTAGAAGATAAATCTTCAACATGATTTATCCAGCTAGCATTCGAATAACCTTCTAACACCGAAGGATATCCAAGATATGATAAACCATAATTCGCAGTACCCTTTAAGTACTTGAATACCCTTGTTATTGCTTACCAATGTTGTCTACTAGGATTACTAGTAAATATGCTCAATCTACCAACAACATAAGCAATATCAGTTCTTGTACTAATCATAGCATATATCAAGCAGCCAATAGCTCTTGAATATTCGAGCTGATCCACATGTTTACCTATATTTGGCTTAAGTTTTTCAACCGGGTCCATGGGAGTACTCACCGGAGAACAATCTTCACAATTAAACTTCTTGAGTATTTTCTCAATATAATGAGATTGTGTAATTACAATATCTTTATTTTTACGTTTTATCTTAATATCAAGAATAACGTCTGCTTCTCCCATATCTTTCATGGAAACTTTGATGACAAAAACTTCTTAGGCTTATCAACTTGATTATGGTCTGCGCAAAAATCAACATATCATCAACATATAGGCAAATTATAACACCTTTATCGGAGTCATTAAATTTGCTATATACACACTTGTCAGATTGGTTTAAGTGAAAACCACTTGACAACACAACCTCATCAAACTTTTGATGC
>BQNB010123156.1:2149-16477 GCA_026074375.1 Tanacetum coccineum
AGGACTGAACGGGTAAACGGGGTGGAGTTCAGGGATCATCGATGTAATTTACCCTAGAACTAACGTGTTGATATATGTACAATGATGTCTCGGTAGAAACTATAATTTGAATAACTACTCTTTATAACTCAACTTTTTTTTGGTCTTCGTTTTCATTTGTCACGTCGGTTTCACATCATAAAAAACGCTTCGGTTTTCTTTTGTCACTTCAGTTTCACATCATAAAAAAACACTTCATTAATATCGTGTTTTCTTTTGTCACATCGGTTTCACATCATAACAAAAAACACTTCATTACTTCTTTGAGCTTTCACTTGACCATTAGAACATATTTTCTCTCTTTCATTAATGTTTTTCTATTTATCTATATATTAAACATCATCGCACAAAATGCCAAAATAGCTTTGGGCTAATGATTTTTTTGGGCTGCTATAAGATATTTCTAAACTGGACCTAATTAGCTAAGTCATACTCAGAAAAATGATATTTCATATTTATATAAGAGGGCAATTTAATCAACTAATTTTATAAAAGAAAATGTTTAAATTTTAATATAAATATATTTTTCGGTTGCATCTCTCTTTCAGCGTTTTCATAAAACTGGTGAAATATATTTTCGAAACTTTTAGTGTTTTCATAAAACTGACAGAATACATTTTGGCAAACGAAAAGTAAGTCAAAATGTGGCTCCGCCGCAACGAGCGAACACGTTTGTTCTCGTTTTTTATCATTTAAAGATGACCACAAATCACAAATACCGATTCACCACATAATAAAATAATGTTTTTTTCTCTTCAAAATCTTACGTTACTCTACTTTTGTTTTCCCTCAAAACATGTTGTGGTTTCATGAAATGTAGAAAAATGGGGTTCATTGTGCTCTTTCCGTGACCACACGCAACACACTAATGGTTATATTGGTGTTTCTCTTTGATATTATCTGTCTTGTAACGGATTCGCACGATGAAAGTTTGTGCTAACTCAACTTTTCATACATTGTATATATACTCAAGTTCTATAATATTGGATCATATCATGTTTATCGCGTTGGTAATAATGTTATTTCTTTCATAGGTATATGTAGATGCGATAAAAGCATTGCCTTGATCAACCTTTTTTTATGAGACGAGTAATTTTTAGATACAAAAAATGTTGCTTGTAAAAAGTGACAACCTAAAGTAATCTTTTACTATTTTAGTAACCAAAATGATAAAAACAAAAATTTTGAACTAACTTTATTGTGAAGGAAAGTGTTATAATTAGTTGTTTTGTAAATTTTAGCCAAACAAAGTCAGAAGACTGATAATAGTTGTTGTCAAAGTATTTGGAATTTTAAGAAAAATAGTTAAATGAATAAGAATATTGATATAAAAAAAATCAGTAAACCACTACGATGTTTAGCTTGTTTCAATTGCCTTTTCTTTAAAAAACTTTGAAAGCAATGTTACATACAGTTTAATTATTAGTTGATTTGAATGGCAATTTGAAACTTTACTGTCAAAAAATAATCTATTAACGATTATTTGATTGATTGTGAATCGAGATTACGTGAATAATAAGAGTTATATGAGTAAGAGAGGTGCATGCAGGGTTGCAAATGGTCGCTTAACGCTTTATCGGCTGGTAACGACTCCTTTGAGTTAAGGTAAACAAAATTGAGCTACTAATTAATACACTTAATTGAAGTCGAGATTTCTACTCGAATTTCAATTATGCTTTAACCTACTCACCTTAGGCCCACATCGGAACAGTAGTAAAACAAATGCTTATATATAAAACTAGCCTGAAGGCCCGTCCGTTGGACGGGTTGCTTTAAGAAATTGTTTTAGGATAATAAATGGAGTTAAATTGTAAATAAATTCACGTTATAAAATAATTGGATTTATAAGACTCGTGTACGGACTAAGATTTTTATATTTTGATTACCAAAACCACTTCTCAATCAAGAAACTATTTGTTTATTTCTAAAATAAAATTCAAGATAAAGTTTTTGTCAAATTCTTAAAACAAACTAAAAAGTTATCTCCGTAGTCACATACACGTCATTATTTGATTATATATCTTTTTTTTCAAACTTGGGACATGAATATCTCATTATAAGTATTTTATAACATACAGTAGATGTTTAGTCATTTAGTTCTTTTTAATCTTTAAAACCAAGTCAACTAACTCAATTCTCAAGTCACCCAAATTCCCAGATAATATTAGTAACATGTATAACCTCCTAAGTCGTTACATTTAGATAGCCATTTTTGACCCTCACCGAATTATTATCAGCCTTAGCCCAAACTGCATTGAACTATGACATGTACCCCGTAGCCCAGCCGTCAGGCTCGTCTCATAGGCTTCAACCACACAAAGCCATGAACAAATTATCAGCTACTTTGCTCTATCCTATCAAAACTATATGAACATAAGATAGGCGAAGAATCTTACATTATCAGACAAACTTAATCATAAACCAACACCAACACACATATTGCTACTATTACACCAAAAAGTGAAACTCGCATAATAAAAAAAATCAGTCACGATGAGCTCTTATAATTACAACACATATTTGATAATACTCTGAGATCTCACCATCATTGGTGTTTGGATGTGATTTTCCGAATTTATTATTGTGACATGAAACATTATAGCTTTGATTATCATACTATTTTTGTGATCCAAATCAGACAAGTTAATATAAACTGACACCCATATATCCTCTAAGAGACCAGTTAGATTACTGCAACTCTAAGTCTCAACAATGAGTTTAGGCACTTTGACAAAATCTCCTGATTTAGACATCTTATCTTGTAAATGAGAACTGACAAAACAGAAGATAGCCGCCTTACAAAAATAGATTCTTGAGATAACTATAAAATTAACGAACGATATGGCAATGACATCACGAAACACCTCCTACTTATAAGCAACAAAAGAAACATAGTATAGATCATTGTCACTTCAAGTCACAATACTCGGGTTAAATAGCACCTCAAGTCACCCTATCATTACCTATCACACAAAACCACTCACATTTTCGTTGTTCCAAGAACACCATCCTAAACCTAATAGGTGTAAGACACATGAAAACACATACACCAAGACACATAAACTATCTATAAATCAACACCTAAATTAGTACTCCACGCATTTGTAATATTATGTTAATAATGACATTAAAATGCCCATTGTTAACGACAATTCATATATATCATTATGGGTTATGAACGGGGTAGTCGGAAAATTCATATATATCATTAATTTAGCATCTATCTAAACCTTATAGGGAACTTCATAACTAAGTTCATTATATACATTTAGGATGGGGTGTGTATGTATGATTATTTTGACACTTGTGTAACAAAACTCATCTCACTTGATCTCCAGAATATCGTGTGTGTGATGGTTGAGGGTATAAGACTATAGGTCCATAGTAGGAAGCTTGAAACGGTTATAGCTGATAATAATAAAATAATTCATCAGCCCCAACTTGGTATAGAAAATATCACATTCTCCATCTATATTCAACAACTTTTTAAACATCAATTTATCTAGATATATAATTAGAAGTAAAGCATGTACACAATATGGCTTGTTTTTGGCAATTTACCTTATTATAATTGTTGAAATCAAAGCTTTCGTGTAACAAACAGTGAACACGTATGGCATTGGAACCGTCCAAAACCAACCCAACTGACCTGGCCTTTTCAGTTGTAAGTGTGTGCTTTTTCAAGTATGCAACATCAGATATATGAAGCAAACTACTTGTGGTGGCCAGATTTCTTGTTGAGTTTTGTTTCGTTAAAGCTAAATGAGAGCTTCACTCACATATTCTTCACACAAAGCACGTAGATTGTCTTTTTTACCAAGGTTTCCTAAAACTCCAGCACTCTTCTCAACATGCAATCCAAAACTACAAAGATAAAGCATTTTTTTACAAAGGCGTTGTAGAAAATTCCTGTTAACTTAAATACTTAATCGATAAAAATACTTGTTACCATATACTAACCGAGCAACACATAATAACTTATATGATCGTACATGAAGCTGAGTAGACAACATTTAGTATACCATCTACAAAATAAACAATTTGTCTTAGTTTAACTCCTCTTAGGATAACAACAAAAAATGGTAATGGTAAGAATATATATAAACTAAGAGCATTGACCTCACCTTTTTCTTTAGTTTACTTTCTTAACTTTGAATTCTCAAGGTGCGGACTTGAGCATGAAATCACACTACTGATCATGTGATCCTGTAAAACCACATAATAACTTCAGTTAAGTGTATCACAGACCTTATTATTAGAACTCTTATGATCACATTAATCATTTGAAAGTTAATTTTCACTTTGATTCATCACAATTTTGATAATTTTCAAATAAATGCTGCAACATATTCAGTGTCACATAAAAGAACAAACAACCTGATAAAATATCCCCGTGAGCACCTTTAAATCTGTTCTTCCGACTTTGTGCCTGGTGTAGCGAAAGTACATATCACATGGCATAAACACTCTTTCAAGTAGAGCCCCAGTACGCTTTACTTTCGGGGGAGCTTCTATGAATGTTCGGTAACCCCTGAAGTCCAGCCCCGGGATCAACATCAGTTGGAGCCACATGAGCCTACACGTGCTCCAGCATCACTGATAGCTCCATGTGATTCCATGTCAAATCATTAGTATTTACATCTCCACTGTAAAGTTTCACTAATAACCAAACACAAGAAACTAACTATCGTCCTATGGTCTTTTTACAAAATATAATCAGATCAGCACTTTATAGTTATAAATAACAATTGTATCTAAAATTTTAAAACTGGTTATTTTCTTAAAAAGTTAGGCATATAAACATTTCAATAACCATTCCCAAACACCCTCTTAACAGTGTAGTAATCATATAGTCAAAGCCAAAGTCAAACATATTACAAATGACTAAAAGTATTACCTTTTGATGGCTCTCGAACAGAAACATGACCATTATTCATCCAGGAATTCCTTGCACTTTTCTAATATGCTAACAGTTTGGTCATCCTGCAAGTGAGAATGTGTGTCACATATAAGTAGCATTTAAAGATACTTTACCACAAGTTCATATTTAAAAAATAAAAGGTGGTATGCAGACTGATCAGGTGGGTCTGGTAACCGATTAAAATGTGTATAGTTCAATATAGGTTATCTTCATGTCTAGGTCATTTCGATTTTGGTTCAGATTGTGCCGACCAATTTTTAAGGGTTAAATATGGTTGCAAAATTTACCACAAATAAGTTTGAAGCAGCTTTAGATAGGTCGCAATGCTCGAGTGCAAGTGTATTTAACAGCAAGCGAGAATCAGAGGCATTATAGTTTGTGGGTGTCGTATCAAAGTTGTTTACTTTATGATTAAAATGTGCATACTAAAACTTCTCAGTTTGTTGAGCCTCAACAGCTTCCTAAACGTAAAAAAGGAGAACACTATAAAGTTTACAATACATTCTTCATCTTGATCAAAGCATACAAAGTTCAATTGAAATAAGATGAGTACAAAGGTAAAGCGAGTTTTTCATAGCAGCAAAGCTAAAATTAACGGTCCTAAAGGGTAAAAAGCGATTTTTTTTATTTTAATGATTGTTGGAATATGTTATATTATACATTTTCGCCAAAGTGTTAGAATTCAAAAATATTCTACATACCTGATGCTATAGAGAAGATGCCAACCTTTTTAATATCAATTCAGGTCATGTATTCAGTGTGTTTAGCGTGTGTGCATTCATCAATCCGTGTGGCACTGAGCACTTCAGCTTGCCACTGAACCAAGCCAAATGTGGAAAATCGCTGAACCAACCTTAAGCTTGATCAATTGTAGGAAATCGCTAAATTAAATCACCATTGACCTTCCTGGTGGCATCTTTAATGTTTGTTGCATCTGACTGATACCAAAAAGTAAATTGATTCACGTAAATATTTGATACCAAATTTTGTTAATTCATTGAAATAATATGTGTGCTTTATACCGTGATAGTTGAGGGGATATTATTCCTTTGACAACCTCATCTTCATTCATACATTTCGCTAGGCTGATCTTTTGACAGATAAGTGTATACCAAAAAGTTAATGTATCAGAAAATTATAGGTAACATTTTTATGCATTACTCATTAACTAAAAAAATTACCACTCGGTTGCAGCTTGTAACATGCCGTCTGAGATTATTCTAGCCCCAGACAGAAGATTACTGAGTCCAATGCTGCAGATTGGAAAATATTCAGAATAATGAGAAACGTCATTTTGATAGGTGAATTGAGATAAGAAATTATGAACTGACCCGGGAAAAAGTCCATTACCTGAAAATATTCAAGAAGGTATTACATGATTAAGGAAACTTAGATGAATTTTAAAGATGCAAATATTAGATAAAAGGTTAAAAGACGAACCAAGATCCACATTCTTAAACGGGCTTTGGCTCACAATTAAACTACTTTGATTCTTCTCGCAAAGAATCAACCAACAGTTCGGTCTAAAAAGGACGTAAAGCATTAAAACTGCGTTTTATATATCGACATTATCATGGATGCATTTCACATTCTCTCGTAAGCATATAGCCTTTTTGCTTGCAGTGTCTAATATTAAAAGAATAAGAGAAACAATATCCTCGATTTCGTAAGTTTCAAAATATTTCTAAAAGATACTTAAAATAAGTGAACATTTACCTTATACTAATTGATGTTTGAGAGAACCATCTTCCGAGGTATAACAAACGAATTGAATCCTCAATCTTTCCATTCAAATCATACTAATTAAAAACCTGATTCAATCAATACAAAATATGAACTAATTTTAGATTTAAATTCAATTCAACCCTAAAACCTAATTTCAAGAAAGCATAAGAGTTATTGAAATCCTCAAAACTAAAAACCACAAAAAAACATGGCCCAAAGGCATATTTATCTTTGTATTAGTGAATAAATAGGCCCAAGCCCGTTTGTGAGTTTAGGGTATTATGGTTTTACCACTATAAATAGTGGTCAATAATAAATCATAACTAAAAGGGTTTTCTATCATTCTACAGCATGCAGGGTTGCAAATGGTCGCTTAACGCTTTATCGGCTGGTAACGACTCCTTTGAGTTAAGGTAAAAAAAATTGAGTTACTAATTAATACACTTAATTGAAGTCATACTATGGAGATTTCTACTCGAATTTCAATTATGCTTTAACCTACTCACCTTAGGCCCACATCGGAACAGTAGTAAAACAAATGCTTATATATAAAATTGATGTCTTAGGCTATTGTAATCGAAAATAGTTTAAAGTTTAATTCGGTTATGTTTAACTTTAATCTGTTATTGGTTTTTATTTTTTACTTTTAACAATTGTCAAATTGGTTTTATATATCAGATACTTTTTTCGTTCTAACAATGGTTTTTACATATTCCCTTTAACAATTGTCCAATTGGTTTTGTATATTGAGGTTTTAGATACTTTTTTTCCTTCAAACAGTTGTCGAATTATACCTTAGATTGCCTCCTCGAGAGGAGGCATTAAATGCCTGGATAGACCGGGTTTTCCCTAGTCCGGTTTGGTTTTCCTTCCTCTCTACCCGGGTTTATCTATTGTGCTCTCATTTGACTTCATCTGTAATTCATTGATGCTAAGTGTTCTTATCTCTCACCATATCCCCATTCCACCGCTTCCCACCGGATCCTCATTCCACCAGGCGAATAATTATCATCACTTGCTGTAGAAACGACGGACAATTCATTTATAACAAAACCCAGGTTAGCTTTTTCTTCCATTTCTATAAAACTTAAATTTTGTTATATAATATGAGTATTTATTGTTCGATATACATGGTTTTACAATAGGGATTTCAATTGGCTTATTTTGTCGATGTTATTGCTTTTTGGAAAAGCTGTTAAGGTCTTTGTTTTATTTGAATGATTGTAAAAAATTTCCTATGTTTGTATTTTGAATGATTCCTGATGTTGTTCTCTGCTTCTGTTGTTTTGGTTAAAAGAAAAAGGGGTGCGTGATTAAGGTTTGATCATATTACTTTTATGCCAGTTCGTGTAAATTTAGTAGTTAGTGTTCGGATTTGCTAAAGGGTGACGCGTCTCGGAAAATAATTGCATATTCGGAAGAGAAATCTTGCAGCTGATATGGTGTATGCAATGTATCAGTAGTAAATTTGTAGTACATACTGCGCTTTTTACTGATATGTTGCATAAACAATATGAGCACTTACCAATGCCTTTGATTTCTCAAGTAACTGAAGGACTACTTTAATATAGGATGGTCTCTGAGTTCGGACACAAACTTTCAATGCTAAGTTGCTTTATCATTTTTTTACTTTGATCATGATATGTTCTTACAATTGAAACTCTCTGCTTGAAATTTAGCGTCGCGACTTCTTTTTTCTCAATAGGGTATTTACATAATTAGATTTTGTGAATATTTCAGGCGGATGTGACAATTTCTTTCAAATTGGAGGATTTTAAAGAGGCTGCGGTATTGGACGCGATTTCTGTCGATCCACAAGCACTTTGTACTAAAAGGGGTGCATGAAGTAAGGGTGCGTTCCAGGTTTTGAGTTCGTTGGCGCCGACTTTTAAAGACTTGGAAGAGCGGAATGCCACTTTCTTTAGGGTGTTCCAAAAACAAAAAGGGTGATACTATGTGCTAATGTGTAGCGATCTAAGCAGGTTTGTGATAATGAACATTAGTTTTTAGTACACTACCTAACAATCTAATTGATTTGTAAGCATTTATTTGTTTTCGTTTAATAGGCCTATTGTTAGGAGCAACATCGACACCACAAGTTTTGGTGCTATTTCATTCGCTTGGAGGTCAGCTTCTTAACCTATGAAGCACATTTCAGAAATTTCACGGGTTTTCTTCTACTAGCTTCTAAACCCCCCACACACATATTTTGTGAGCTTTATTAATTGCTTTTTACCTCCAATGCAGATGAGAACAATGTTACTTCACCAATGATACTAAGCCCAGTGACATACCAACTATGGCCACAAATCAGGTATCTTCTATTTGCCAATATTTATGACCTTAATTTTCTGCATTTAGCTTATATTTGTGGATTTTAAGAACTTTGAAATAAGCACGCCCACTTTGATTATTCAAAAATGCATACTTCAGCAAAACAAAAGCCAATAGCTTGCCGAGAAGAAAAGAAAAACGGAGCAGGAATTTCAATTTGTAATTATGAAGTAGGCACTAACCTTAATTTTTATCCAACAATAATTTACTAGCTTCAGTTTGAAAGATTTGTGGTTTTCGATTGGTTTCTATAATCTATATCCTTTGAAAACTTTGAAAAAAAGATTAAATGTTGATAGTTTATGAGCTTAGAATATTAGAATTAGGCTTTATAGTTGTTTCTTCAAGTCTAACATATGATGGATGTGATTACTTTTGTTAATCTATATGTTAAAAATCATATTTTGAGAATTATGAAAAAAGATTGAAGCTCTACAGATTTATGAGCTAAGTAGCTTGAAATTAAGGGTTGTTAGGAATCTTTTAGAGTTTAGTTCATTAATTCTTAGGAAAGTAAGAAGAAAGTTAACGGAAAAGCAAGACGGTGTTGGATTAAGTTTAAGTTATTCGGAAGGTGCATATCCTAAAAGGCTAGAGTTGAGAGTTCATTAGTGATAGCAGTACTTAGTATGATCATATTTTAGGAGGTTGTGGTCAAATGGCTTCCTTTATTGAAGTTTTGAGTTAATGAAATGCCCTTTAAGACCGTAAACTTCTGTGCGTTTGAAACTGTTTGAGTAAGAGCATTCCTTTTTTGGGTTCAGGAAAGCTTGGATGAAAAAGGCGACATTTTGCTTCACCGAATGGACTAAGCAAGGATGGAACAACGGCTTTATGATCTTATGATTTGGGGTGCATAAGATTGCTGTTAATGTTTAGATGGCTTTAATTACCTGGATTTAGCATCGGTTAACAAGGTTAGGATAATCTTTTTTGGGTAATTTTTTTTGTTATTAGCTTGATCAGTACTTCTGTTTCTTATGATCATTATCATTCATAGGAGATTCGTTGTGTCTAATAGCCTTCCTATTTTATGAGTTTGAAGTTTAATGAAAATGCCTGTTAGCAATCTTAAAAGTTACAGATATAATACTTTCTTAGTGCTTCTTGAACTGTTTTGATGTACACGAGCTATTCCCTTTTTGCGCGTTAAAGGAAAGCTTGAATGAAAAGGCGGACATTTTTCGACCTTCATCCGATATGACTATAGCAATTAGGAATGGGTACAAAGGCTTTATGATCTTATGTTGGGTGCGACATATAAGATTAGCTGTTTAATGTTTCAGATAGATCCTTTAATTACCTTAGGATTTAGCATCGTATCGTATCAGCGGTTTTAGGACTAATCTATTTTTGTTACGGTAGATTTTTTTGTTGATCCTCGACTGAAAAACCGTCTAACTGAGTCATGAAGTGATTCTCTATACGTTAGTTCTTTCAACTTATTTTAGTTATTCAATCATTTAACTATAGATGTATGATCAGATCACTCTTTTAATTGTTTTTACTATTCTTTAAATCTAATTAATCTAAATTTCATTGCACTACCATTATATATTAATTGTGAATTTGTTATTATGAATAAGAGTGTCATTTTTTGATTACTATAATTCTAATTATGTCTATAGTCTATTTTATTTTATTCATTGATTTTGGACTTTTCAATTCAGTTTATGCGACTTAAATATATAATTAAGATATTATCTTTTTCTACAAACAAATTAGGCTATATTGTGCTTGTTTTTTCCTCATTATCTATTTACAGAATATTTGAATATATTCTTTCTTTTTGTGTAGATACTGTTATCTATCGTTTGTTGGTGAATTATTTACTTTGTACTAGGGAGACTTAACAATACAGCTATCTGAGTATTTTTGTTGATCTCGACCCTGAAACCGTCTAACTGCTCATGAAGTTCTTTATACGTTGTTCCTACTTTTGTAAATCATATTAACTATAGTTAGAATGCCTTATGTTTCTATCTTTAATCTAAACTAAAATGAATATATTTGGATGAATAATGCATTGACTATTGTGTTCTTATTTTTAGAATTTGGACTTCATGTCAGTTTAGGGTTAAAAATTTACACAATGGCAAATGCATGTTTTCATATCTACGATGATTCTTCTTTGTAGTAATTTGATTACGTTTGTGGTCTGCGGGAACTACAAAAGCACGAGAGACCTGATATTGTCGTGGCTTAAGTTGGTAACAAGGCAGATATCCAAGAAAAAGCGAGGTGTCAGTTCAAGTAAGAAATATGTTTTACATTTCATAGACTAAATAAGAGTTGAAAACTAATGAAACACTTACTGTTATTGAACCAAATCTATAAATCAGTAGGGGATATAGTGGTGGGCATATGTTATAAAGTGAATAAACGAAAATACAGTCTGTAGCATAAAGATAGTGTAACTGTAATCAGACCGCATATGAGTAGTAAAAGGTTCGTCTACCGTTGAAGTGGGAATTTATATCAAAATTGAAACTTAGCTAAAAGAGCTTATGCTGAATATAACAACAGATTGCCAAAACTCAAAAGCTTATCAGTAATTTAGCATGGTCAATGTGTTTGAGTAGTTGTATTGATATTTATGCAACTATAACAAGAGAGAACTTATTAAGGCAAGTATGTAGTGAAAGTGTATACATATGCTAGGTATCCCATACTACAGGTAATACTTCATCCATTTTAACTCATCTTTTGTCATTCCATTTGGCAATTTTGAATAAAACCCGTGAAGCAAATTAGCCAAGCTCGATTCCATTATCTTTGTTCTAAACTATAACCAGGACACATCCTTCATCCTGACCCAAATGGCAATAGCTCATAGTTATTACCACTTATATCGATTTCGCTCCCGATGAATCTCTCTAGAAAAATCCAAAGGTTTGTCCCACAACTCTGGACCTTTACCTATTGACCAAACACTTACTAATATTTGTGTGTCTTCTGGAATGGCGTAACCTGCTACTTTACAGTCCTCGCGTCTTCTTCTAGGAATCAATAGTGGTGTCACGGGATGCAACCTCAATGACTCTTTGAGAGTTGCCTTAATGTATGGAAGGCTGGGCATGTCTTTTTCTTCGACCCATCTATCTTGGCCTATCACTTGATCTAGCTTCTCTGTTGCCTTTGCAATTACTTCAGGGTGTTTTATGAGTTCAGCTATTGCCCATTTACTGATATCGTTGAGGTTTTTGTTCCACACGCAAGCAAATCCTATAGCACACAAATTTTATTATATTATATGGGCAAGTTATAGTACGAGTAGTTTATAGTGCGTGGATCAAAATGTTTGAAGATTATGAAGAGTTTTAATACTTTCTTTGTTTAATGTTAAGCAAGTATTTGATGTATATATGTAGTGTGAGATGGATAACATAGCCAGCATACATAAAGAACTTAAATACAGAATAGAAAGTACTAACCTTCCATATCCTCCATAGCCCCACCTAGAATCACATAAAAAATAACTAATAAACATTAGAGTAATAAATAAAAAGTTAAAATCAGTAAATCGTTAGTATATTCACCCGTATATTTATTTTGCAGGAGCTCTCTTAAGTGTCACGGTATCTCGGTTCAAGAAAAGTCAAGAAACCTGCTTCCTGCTTCCTGCTTTAAAGTCCTTTAAATCAAGACTTAGCAGATACATGTTATTCTAATGAGTACTTGCTTCGATATCTATGTTGTACAATATTGTGGTCTGAGTAGGCGGGATCTCTTTCATGTTTAATTTAAGGTTTGTGTATGCACGTACTGCTAAATTTTAGCTCCCTGACCATATTTATCTCAATTTGTTTGTACTCATTGACTTGACAGATATATGGAGATGAAAAAGCATCCTCAAGACACTGCTTCAAAATCTCGATGTCAACTGCAACTGATAGGTTCGATTAATCTGTTGTCTCTGTTTATGCCGATAATCATCGTGTTGGTAGCACCTTCTCTTATACGGAGCAGTACCAAAGTGTAGGAGTGAACAATTGGTACGTTTAAAGGTGGGTTGTCTATATAAAAGCTTAATTTCAAAGGCATATGTACCGCAAAGTTGTTTCACACAGCTTTATTTACAATTAAACTTACTCCGTAATAGATTATTAGATGTGGTGGTAATGTATATACAGGTATTCAATAGATATTTGAACCAAACAGTTGTGCAACATTAATATATTCGAAATAGCTTCACAAGACTTTGATGTGGATTGTGTACTCATTCATGTTCAACTTTATACAAAACACTCCGCGGCGAAGCACGGGTACCAAAAACTTGTTGGTTTTATTTATTGAGAGTTTAGATATTTAATATTTCTATTAACTTTTAAATGTTCCTCGACCCACAATTCATCCTATATCATAAGATTCGTCGAGTCCAGTCTAAGACACGAAAAACTACTATGGTTTTTGTGATTGTATAACTTATTAATTTTCATATAAGTCTATTCATTGAAAATTTCTCCGCATTCCTAGAAGTAATTCATGTTTTTTTTAGGAAAAGGGACAGAAAATAAAGCGGGACCGAAGTAGAGGATGGTGAAGGAACATGATTGAGTAGAGGAATCGTTTATTTGATCTTCTAACTGCTTTTCTCTTTTTGTGTATGAGCAAAAGCAAAGGCATATATAGCTTGCTCATCTAGAATCCATTTTTGGGGCATTTTCGACCTTTAGCCACATGACACTTGGCGTTTGAAACAATCTATTGCCCTCCCTTTCACAGCATTACTTCAAGATGATTAGAGTAGAAATTACAGTAAGTACTACGCCATATGAGATGCAATCCATTTACGATATAGATCAAAACGGATTTTGCTATGGTTGCTATAGCGTGGGTCGACTATATGGAGCAAATAGTACAGCTAAGATAGTAGGGAACCTGTGACTCGTGACAGCATTTTTAAGCTACATTGCATATGTACACGAAACAATCACACCACGTGAAATGTTAACTTTCACGACCAGGCCTTTCGTCTAACGTTATTTTGATATCAATTGAATTATGTGCGTTTAAGTTTGAATAAACAACATGTGTGTTACTAACCCTCTCATTTGCCCTTTATACCACCTAAGCTATGTAATGTTAACTACTTCGTGTCTTTTATATACACACACGTTCGATGTGAACTTCAGTTACGGAGTATTTATCATATGTTGGGTAACTGGGCCCACCTATGTTGACAAAGCCCAAATCAGAAAAGCAATCCTCTTAAAAGGCTCTGGTTGGCCGAAGGCCCAAATATTCATCCAAACTCCTGGTTTCAATTCAATGTACAAGCTATATGGAAGTACAAAAGATCAAAAAGC
>BQNB010123157.1:0-20149 GCA_026074375.1 Tanacetum coccineum
AGAATCATCACCGTGTTATGAATTAAACGATCCTACATGAGCCGTCCGAATCAACGTACCTCTTGTCGACGTTTTAGCCGGAATGCCTAACTCATAAAGTTCCACCAAAACTTGGAGACCCTGGAAGTTTTCTTATTCCATGCAATTTCAAAACTTTCTCCTGCAATGCTTTGGCCGATATCAGTGCCAGCATTAACCTTATGCTATATTCCTTATATGCAAAACTATCTCTCGAAACTCTTAAACCTACTAAAATGAGTGTAAGATTAGCCAACAGATCATTCCAATACCCTGTTGGAATAGATAAAAATATGCTCGTTGAAGTTGGTAAATTTACCTTTCCTGCCGATTTCGTTATTCTCGAAATGGAAGAAGATAGCAAAGTTCCTCTCATCTTGGGACGACCATTTCTTCACACTGCTGATGCAATTATTCGAGTTAAACAGAAACAACTTAATCTTGGAGTTGGAACTGAATGAATGATCTTTAATATCGACTCTACGATGAAACACTCTTACTCAAACGATGATACATGTTTCAGTATCGATGTCATCGATGAAATCTTAGAAGAAGATTTCGACGCTCTTCTAGACGAGGGAAACAAAATCCTCCATTCCATCGAAGGAACCCTCCTCGAAGAAGATTTTTTTTCCGAATTCGATGAATTCATGGCAATGACCGCCGATGAAAATTCTGACTCTAAATCCGATACAAAAGAACCGCCATTCTAGAAAATCACCATCAACACCAATTATAGAATCAAAAAATCTATCGAAGAACCTCCTACGGATCTCAAACTCAAACCTCATCCTGATAATTTAGAATATGTATTCTTGGAAGAACCATCTTTTCTTCATGTAATCATATAATCTAAACTCTCTACTCAAAACAAAAGCAAACTTGTATCTGTCCTTAAAAAACATAAAAATGCTTTTGCCTGGAAAACGACACACATTCCTGGTATCCGCCCATCATTCTGTAAACACAAGATACAACTCCTGGATGACAAGAAACCAGTTGTCCAAAAAACAAAGAAGGTTAAATCCAAGCATGCAAGAAGTTGTTAAGAAAGAAATCGTGAAACTCTTGGATACCAGTATTATTTATCCGATTGCCGATAGTCCTTAGGTTAGTCCTATTCACTGTGTACCAAAGAAAGGTGGTATTACAGTTGTCACCAACAAAAATGATGAACTTGTTCCAACAAGAACCGTTACGGGTTGGCGAGTATGCATCGATTATCATAAACTCAATGAAGCAACCGCAAAAGATCACTTTCCTTTGCCATTTATGGATAAATGTTAGAAAGACTCGTGGGAAATAAATATTTCTGTTTCCTCGATGCTTTTGCTGGATATTTTCAAATTCCTATCGATCCCATTGACCAAGAGAAAACAACATTCACATGTCCTTTCGGAACATACGCTTATAGGCGAATGCCTTTCGGGCTATGCAATGCCCCAGCTACATTCTAAAGATGCATGTTGGCAATCTTTCATGACATGATCGAAGAAGCCGTTGAAGTATTCATGGACGATTTCTCCATCTTTGGAGACTCTTTTGACAAATGCCTAAACAATCTCGATAAAATGCTCCAGCGTTGCAAAGATGCTCATCTTGTCTTTAATTGGGAAAATGTCACTTCATTGTCAAAGAAGGAATTGTGCTTGGACACAAGGTGTCTGGCGCAGGACTTGAAGTCGACAAAGCAAAAATCAACGTAATCTCAAAACTTCCACCCCCTACTAATATCAAAGGTATTAGAAGCTTTCTTGGACATGCCGGTTTTTACTAACGTTTCATTAAATATTTCTCGAAAATTACCCGACCTCTAACTAAGTTGCTTGAAAAATATGCTCCATTTAAATTCGATGATGAATGTCGAAAAGCATTCGAATTATTAAAAGAGAAACTCACATGTGCTCTTGTGATCGTAAGCCCAAACTAGAATCTTCCGTTTGAACTTATGTGTGATGCAAGTTTTTGCATTCGACAAATTTAGATTCTATCTTATTCTATCAAAAAATATTGATCACACTGATCACTCAGCTCTTAAACATCTGTTTAAAAACAAGACGCAAAACCACGCCTTATTCGTTGGATACTACTCTCATAAGAATTTGACATAAAAATCAAGGATAGAAAAGGTACAAAAAATGTCGTTGCCGACCACTTGTCTTGAATTGTTAATGAAGAAATAAGTGATGACAGTGAAGTGGATGATAACTTTCCTGGAGAAACCCTTATGGAAATTAACACCAGAGATGAACCATGGTTCGCAGACTTTGCAAACTACTTGGTAGCTGATATTATACCAAAAGGAATGACGTACCAACAAAAGAACAAATTCTTCTCTGACCTCAAACACTACTTCTGGAAGGAACCCTACCTCTTCTGATGGTATGATCAGACTCTGTATATCTGGACTAGAAACCCGAACCATTTTAGATCAATGTCACCACGGACCTACTGGTGGACATTATGGACCAAATGTAACTGCTAAAATGGTCCTAGATTCAGGATTTTACTGGCCTACAATCATAAAAGAAGCTTATACTCTAGTTCGCCTTTGCGAAGCATGCCAAAAGACGGGAGATATATCAAAACATGATGAGATGCCCTTAACCAACATTTAAGTATGTGAAATTTTTGATGTATGTGGTATCGATTTTATAGGACCATTACCAAAATCGCATAAGTTTGAATACATTTATGTCATTGTTGATTACGTATCTAAATGGGCTGAAGCTCAAGCTTTACCAACCAATGATGCCCGAGTGGTTATCACTTTCCTAAAGAAACTATTTTGCCATTTCGGAATGCCCAAAGCTCTAATCAACGACCGAGGTAGTCACTTATGCAACAAAATAATGGAAAAGACAATGAAAAGAAATAGAGTTAACCATCATTTCTCAATATCATATTATCCTCAAACTAGTGGTCAAGTTGAAAACACGAACAGAGCTCTTAAAAGAATTCTTGAAAAGACTGTTAAAAACAATCATGCTATTTGGTCCAGAAAACTTGATGACGCTATGTGGGCTTTTCGCACTGCTTACAAAACACCTATCGGTACCACACCTTACAAACTAATATATGGAAAAAACTGCCATTTACCATTCAAAATTGAACATCGTGCATACTAGGCCTTGAAGAATTGCAATCTTGATCTAATCGCTGCTGGTGAGAAAAGAATGTTTCAGTTACAAAAACTCGACAAACTTAGACACCAAGCCTATGAAAACTCTCGTCTATACAAAGCAAGAACCGAAGTCTGGCACGATAGAAAACTAAGAATGAGAAAAGAATTCAAACACAAAAATAAGGTTCTGCACTTTCACTCAAAGTACAAATTCAAACAGCCAAAACTCAGATCACGCTGGCTAGGACAATATGTAGTGAAACACCAATATCCGTCTGAATATGTTGAACTATATAGAAAAGATGGAAAAACATCCATTGTTAATGGCCAACGACTCAAACTATATCATGAAGAAGAAGATTATAATGACCAAAGGGAAGCACTAACTCCCTTCTTTCCCAAAGAATGACTCACCAAGTTCGAGACTAGCTAACGACTCTCTTAAAAATTAAGCGCTTCTCGAGAGGAAACCCATGCTTCACTTAAGTGTGGAGGAGTCTCTCTTTTATTCTTTCATTCATATCCTTTATTTATTTTCTAAAACAACAAAAATATTTTCTTTTCATGTGTTTATTTTTATGCAGGCAATATAGCTTAAAAATTTGGAAAATTATAAAGTATGCTCAAGGATAGCTCTCTCGCAGCTATACATTTTTCTATGCCTCGAGAAGTACCGTTTTCCTTATTTTATATCTATTATCAGTTATCACATTGAGGGCAATGTTCAACTTAAGTGTGGAGGGGAACCAAATAGGAAAAATTAATCATATCCCTCTATGTTTGCCCTACCCAAAAAAAATCTTAATACATATATGCTTTCAAAAATAAAAAAAAATGCTTTTAGTAAGGCAAATCCAACCGGATTGACATTATAGCTAGCACAACCCAGTCCACTAAATTGTGAGAAATATAAGCCTTAAAAATACTCAGGTATCTACCGTTGGTACCTAAGATAATTGATGCCTTTAGCTTGTTTGAGTTAAGGAATGAGCAATCATATGTATCTATTTTATCATTATGGATGTGTATATGTGGTTTTGTTGCCTTTTCTGGAGCAATGGTATTGGTTGAAAATTATATGAGTGAGCCAGTAATTTAGAAGCTCTAAAACTTATGCTTGATCATCATTTACTAGACCGAATCCTATCACATGTTATGAATCCTACAAGTTTCTGTTCTTGTAAGCACTCCCTTTAGTGCTAAGTTGATGGAATACCTAAGTAAAAAGTCAATGTTGAAAGAAGAAGTTCTATGCCAAGTCATAGCTATCTCAAAAAAATGTTATATACAGCAGTTTAAAGAAATAAAGGCTTAAGTTTTGGTACATGAAGATCTGCATATGCTATTATCCTTTGCCAGTATCCAGTTCCGCCTTTTGGTCAGGTTTATGTTTCAAGTACAAGCCTATGGTAGCTGTCTAGATTATGTTTGTGCAATTGAGTGAATTCACAAATACAAAACCCTTTTTGAGTGAACTGAGTGAATTCTATAAATTAAACACATTCCCTATGTGAGGTGCTTAGTCATATGTCAATTCCTGAAAAGTTAAACAATATGCAAACACTTGTAAAATCTAAATTTTCTCCACGTCACGATAAATGATCTTATTTTCTCGCTTTGATCGCTTGAGGGTAAGAAACAGCTAAGTGTGGAGGGATTTGATAACGCCCAAATTATACATGTTTTTGGTGGCATTATTTGTATATATTTTATTATTTCTCGTAAACTTTTGATATTTAATAGCTTGAATTGCTTGCAGGTTCACTCGAAGATATCCCAAGGTCAAACACAACAAAGATCATGTACTTATACGCTAAGGTACACAACATACAAGAAAATATGAATAATCAAGCCTAAAGGTGCAAATGTGTGTCGCACTTACCAATTGTGTGCCGCACTTATCCTCAAGTCAAAGGAATTAAAAGACTTAGTCAAATTCAACATTAACTCCATTAGTACACCACACAATTTCTTTTGTGCACCGCACATCCTATCTGACGTTGAAGAATAAATGAAGACATAAATACTACTGCATTAATACCCTAAGTACGTCGTATAAATACTTTTGTGCGCCGCACTTATTCAATAAACATTTAATTCCCTTTGCATTTAATCACCAAGTACGCCACACATTTTACTTTGTGCGCCGTACTTCCACCCCAAAACCAGCCTATAAATAGAGGACGAATTTTCATCCCATCATCCATCTCATACTTACAAACAACTAAGTATCAATCCCCTTATCCCACACACACAAAATCATCATTCAATCATTCTCCAAGCATAAACACCATTTCCTTTGAAGAAACAAGATCAAATCACCAATAACAACAAAGAACATCATACTAGTCTAGTTTAATAATAAAGTTTGTTATTGAATCAAGTTATGTTATGAACTCCTTAGCTATGAGAGGCTAAATCTCTCATGACTACTTGATGATGTTATGATAATGAATAAGTGTTTGGTATGATCATGATCTCTTTAATCTCAAGCTTATGTCGCAATCCTATTATGTCTTATCTTGTCGATTTTGCTTATCAATCTTAGATTACATAATCATATCGGTATAGGTCGAAAGACCCGTTATGATCTATACGGTTTTAAAGATTTGTCTATGATCTTTATCGTCTGTGTCGAGAAATCCAATTTCATAAACTGATAAACAAAATAAGCTTTGATATATTAACAACTGGATTATTCGACTGACACGATTGGTCTAGTCTACTAAATATAAGTCTTGAGTTAATCAAGTTAATTTGTGAAAACGTTTTCTGACGAGAAATCCTTTTTATAAGTTAAAGGTTCCATCTTTAAGGTCTTAATTATTTCCAACACTTATGAATTATTTTCAACTATCCGAGTAGTCATCTTATTATCACTGGTAAAACAAAAGTTATTTTCAAAATTGTTAAAGTCTATTTTCTTTCTGGTTACTTGAACACTACTCAAATCCCCGTGGACGACCTGGTCTTACCTAAAAAAGATTATACTACATACGTGGGTTATACTTTTACCCGTGTGTTTTCCTATAATAAAATTGGTATTTTCAGTCATTACAAATTTAAAGCTTTTGAAACACATCAAAGTTTTTGGCGCCGCTGTCGGGGATTTTTTTTAAGCTGTTTTGTAGTCAACTCTGGAAAATTACCTTAACTCCCCCTCTTTTTTCAAAAATCGCCGTACAAATTTCTGGCAAACTGACCCAAACAATTTCTCCCTTGGACGCATACACGTGCTTCTAATTGTGAAATTGTTGAACCTTTACCTGAACCTGAACGTACTCTGAATCGAAGACTTCGTCGACGAAACAGAAGAGTTCCATTCGATTAAAGAAACAACCCACCTCAAAACCTGAGAATTATCTATCTGCCAATTCTCGACATCAATTACTTCTGTCACTTCCTCACTACCCTCGAAAACCTCTATCCCATGGATGATGAACCCATGTGGGCTGTCGACCGTGTTGTCGCTCCAACTATCGGTTCCACAATCATTATTCCTGAAACCGCAAACGAATTTTCCATAAAAGGTAACCACTTGACTCTTGTCAAAGGAAACCAATTTGATGGTAGGACCAAAACTGATCCTTACAAACACATTCATGAATTCCTCGGAATCTACGATATGTTTAAATACAGAGATACTGAAAATGAAGCTGTCCGCCTGATGATGTTTCCCCTATCACTCACTGGAGAAGCAAAAACATGTCTGGATGAACTCAATGAAGGAACTATTGAAATGTTGGATGAATTTCGAACCGCTTTCATTAGCCGATTCTTTCCCCTAGTTCTTTTTGACTGACTCCTCAGAGAAATCCGAGCCTTTTCTCAACATGAAAATGAATCTCTAACCGATGCTTAGCTTCGTATGAAGGAAATGCTCCAAAACTACCATGGTCACAATCTGTCCAAAGGTAATATTATCAAAATCTTTTATCATGGTCTTAGTGAAATAACCCAAGAAGTTCTAAATGCCGTAGCTGGTGGTATTTTCCTCTATAAAACACCAAATCAAAGACAAAGTCTTACTCAAGCTTGATTGGGCTAAAAACCAAAAAACCAAATCATCTCTTAAAAAAACTATTGCTTTCGCCGCTAAAAGTAGCAGCAATACCGATACTGACAAAATTATGGCCAGAATGGATGCCATGACCATAAAAATGGATGCTCAGTACAAAGAAATCCAATCTCGTGCTAAAAAAACCAACACCCGACCTTGACGAAGATGACATGCCTATGTCTCGTGAAGAAGAGGCTAAATTCATGAAAACTTTCTGTAAGACTCGTTTTTACAATGATTATCGTGACCGAGACTCCAATTGCTATAATTGGCGTTCAAGCGGACGGAATGATTACAATCAAGACAACTACCGATCCAACACCGATGACAAACCCTACGATCTTCAAAAAAAATTTAACGATTTCATGAAGTCTCAACAATCAACCAATGCTTTTGCCAAAGATACATTCATGGACCTCAAAAATCAACTCGAAAAAGTAGCAAAAAATCATCAAGCTTTAATTTAAAACCTTGAATCTAAGTTCGACAGACTCGCTAACAAGCAATCTTGTCGACCTTCTAGATCTCTTTCAGGCAATACTCAACCAAACCCAAAAGGACATAACTCAAAAGCTTACCAACCACCGCAATCTCATAATGAGCATATGAATGCCGTATTCACAAGAAGTGGTAAATCCTATGACTCACTAGTTAACCCAAATGATCAACAAAACAATTCTGAAACCCCTATCAACTTTGATAGTGATGATGAAGACGAAGAACCTACACCACAACCAAAAACTTAACCCACAAAACTAGTGAAAGAAACTTCTTTACCCAAGCCATACAAACCAAAAATTCCATATCCTCAATGCCTAAGGAAAGAAAAAATGGAAGCCCAGTACGGGAAATTCCTCGACATGATCCGAGCCGTCCGAATCAATGTACTTCTTGTCGAAGTTTTAGCCGAAATTCCTAACTATGGAAAATTCCTCAAAGAACTCATAAGCTACAAACATAAAATCGAACAAATTTCAGCCGCTTTCTTGAGTGATGAAAGTTCAGCAATGATCCAAAATAAAGTTCCACCAAAACTCGAAGACCCCAGAAGTTTCCTTATTCCATGTAACTTCAACAAAACCTTCTCCTACAATGCTTTGGCCGATCTTGGTGCTAGCATTAACCTTATGCCATATTCCTTATATGTGAAACTATCTCTCAAAACTCATAAACCTACTAAAATGAGCGTAAGATTAGCGTAAGATCATTCAAATACCCTGTTGGAATAGCTGAAAATATGCTCGTTGAAGTTGGTAAATTCACCTTTCCTGTTGATTTTGTTATTCTCGAAATGAAAGAAGATAGCAAAGTTCCTCTCATCTTGGGACGACCCTTTCTTCACACTGCTGATGCAGTTATTCGAGTTAAACAGAAACAACTCAATCTTGAAGTTGGAACTGAATGAATAATCTTTAATATCGACTTTGCGATGAAACACTCTTACTCAAACGATGATACATGTTTCAGTATCGATGTCATCGATGAAATCTTAGAAGAAGATTTTGACACTCTTCTAGATGAAGGAAGCAAAATCCTACATTCCATTAAATGAACCCTCCTCGAAGAAGAAATTTTTTCTGAATTCGATGAATTCATAGCAATGACTGCCGATGAAAACTATAACTCTGAATCCGACACCGAAGAACCACCATTCGAGAAAATCACCATCAACACTGATTATAAAATCAAAACATCTCTTGAAGAACCTCCAACGGATCTTGAACTCAAACCTCTTCCAGATAACTTGGAATATGTATTCCTAGAAGAACCATCTTTTCTTCCTGTAATCATATCATCTAAACTCTCTACTCAAAACAAAAGCAAACTTATATCTGTCCTTAAAAAACATAAAGAAGCCTTTGCCTAGAAAACAACAGACATTCCTGGTATTTGCTCATCATTTTGTAAACACAAAATACAACTCCTGGATGACAAGAAACCAGTTGTCCAAAAACAAAGGTTAAATCCAAACATGCAAGAAGTTGTTAAGAAAGAAATCGTAAAACTCTTGGATACCGGTATTATTTATCCAATTGCCGATATTCCTTGGGTTAGTCCTATTCACTGTGTACCAAAGAAAGGTAGTATTATAGTAGTCACAAACGAAAATGATAAACTTGTCCCAACAAGAACCGTTACGGGTTGGTGAGTATGCATCGATTATCGTAAACTTAATGAAGCAACCGCAAAAGATCATTTTCCCTTACCGTTTATGGATCAAATGTTAGAAAGACTCGCAGGAAATAAATATTTTTGTTTCCTCAATGGTTTTTCTGGATATTTTCAAATTCCTATCGATCCTATGGACCAAGAAAAATTAACATTCGCATGTCCTTTCGGAACATACGCTTATAGGCGAACGCCTTTTGGGCTATGCAATGCCCTAGCTACATTCCAAAGATGCATGTTGACAATCTTTCACGACATGATCGAAGAATCCGTCAAAGTATTCATGGACGATTTCTCCATATTTGGAGACTCTTTCGACAAATCCTTAAACAACCTTGATAAAATGCTCCAGCGTTGCAAAGATACTCATCTTGTCCTTAATTAGGAAAAATGTCACTTCATTGTCAAAGGATAGGTCGCAAACTTAAGTACGTCAACAAATATAAATTGTAAACATAAATAACCAATCAACGATAAATTTAAGCAATCGAGATAACAAAACCAAACATTAGATCTCATAACATGGCTGATACTAAAGGTATATGCGATAGTCAATGTACAAAATACACACGGTTTGATATATGAACGATTTAAAATAAAGAAACCTCAATGGACGTTATTTGGTTGCAGAAGATTACAAGAGTTTTTCCTATGATATGAGGCTTTTTACTGACCTTCTATTGCTCTTTCTGATCGTAATCTTTGGTACGACTTGGTGTTTATGGATTTACTTGGCATACCTAAAAATGAGTTTAGGGTTATCTTATATATAGTGGTTCTGGACGTCGGTTTGATTCGCATATCCAAGTATTAGATACGACATATTGGGGATTTCTTAGAGTAGGGATCACGCTTGATATCTTCCAGAATATTATATTCATTCCATATTTCCAATACGGCGTATTGGTCTTCTGGATACGACGTATTGAGCTTTATTCCTCTGTGGTCTTTGGTGAGTGCAGGCACGGATACGCCGTATCTTCCTTGATGGATACGGCGTATTGGTCTTCAAAATAGTAATCTTCAAAATATCTTCATTAAGCTCCAAATGCGCGCCTTTTGTTTTCACGAATTACTCCATAATTACTACCAGATTCTCAAATATAAACGATTAAGTAACAATTTTTGCAATATCTATACAAAATGGGTTAATTACATGGGATAAATGATGCTATAAAATAGACGTTATTTGATGTCATCAATTATCCCCCCACTTGAATCCTACTTGTCCTCAAGTAGCCTTTAGAAGTTTATAAAAATGTATCCCTAGGGATATTTTCCGTTAAACCATTTATTTGATCTATTACAAGTACACAACTAAACACCTCACGAAATAGGAAGATGAAATCACTCAAATCACTCAACTAATCTATGTGGTAACATGTAACTAAATCACTCAATTGCTCGGTCGTGATGAGTATTCTATCACAAGCTTGGCAAGGATACACATCTCTACCACTAAAGCCAATGAGTAACAAGTTTATAAAGGTAAATATGGGTTATTGTATGGAAAGGCTTATGGTTGATCATTCTACAATCTTTCACCAGAAGTACCACTCCAACAAGGCAGCTGAAGCACACATACATGGCCGTAACGACGGAATAGACATGTGTTTTCGATCACATCCTCATTCGAATTTAACCAACGGTTAGGATGAAGAATGATATAGGGTAGGAACCTTCTAACTTTCACCAAAAGTCGTAAACCAACGAGGCAGCTAAGACATGCATACATGGCCGTAACGACGGATTATAGACATGTTAGCTCGAAACATGTTTCATTCGGTTTAAACCAATGGTAATCATTGGTGAGAGGGATAAATAAATTGTTGTTAAATTAATAATCAAGAAACAAATTGTATTATGCCTAAGTAACAAGTTGTAGACACTGTTTTACGACCGTGCCTTGATAAAGACAGGCTATTTAAACGTCTTGATCAATCAATTAAAAATCAACAACCTAAAGTTGGCGTTTTGGTGAACGGTCAAACCTTTACCAATCATCCAAAAAACTTTACATACTGTAAAAGGCATAGTGGCGATATCTTCCCCTATGTACAATACTTTACATCGTTGATTTTTTAGAAGTACTCAAACGATTAACGATCCTTGTTTTAATTCCTTCAGTAATGCTCTTTTTAACAACTTCTTGCATGTTTGGATTAAGCCTTCTTTGTCTTTGGACAACTAGTTTCTTGTCATCCATAAGTTGTATCTTTTGTTTACAAAATGATAGACAGATACCAGGAATGTCTGTTGTTTTCCAAGCAGCTTCCTTATGTTTTTTAGGCATATGTTGTGTTTACAAATGTCTAGGTCTTAGGAAGAAGTATCGCCTAAGTCTAAAAAATATAAAGAAACCTTGTGTTAAAAAATGTGGACAGTACCAGGAAAGTACCGTTAGGTTCACCATGCACACCAGTTAGTAATCAAAAGATATGTGTTTACAAAATGATGGACCAGATCAGATACCATGTGGTACCGTAGGTTCATATGAACCAGTTGTAAAACCAAGATAATGCCTAAAAAACATAAGGAAGCCTTTGCTTGGAAAACAACAGACATTCCTGGTATCTATCCAACATTTTGTAAACACAAGATACAACTTCTGGATGACAAGAAACCAGTTGTCCAAAAACAAAGAAGGCTTAATCCAAACATGTAAGAAGTTGTTAAAAAGAAATCGTTAAACTCTTGGATACCGGTATTATCTATCCGATTACCGATAGTCCTTGGGTTAGTCCTATTTACTATGTACCAAAGAAAGGCGGTATTACAATCGTAACGAGCGAAAATGATGAACTTGTAACAACAAGAACCGTCATGGGTTGGCGAGTATGCATTTATTATCATAAACTCAATGAAGCAACGCAAAAAAGTCATTTTCTTTGTGTTTATGGATCAAATGTTAGAAAGACTCGTAGGAAATAAATATTTCTGTTTCCTGAATGTTTTTTTGGATATTTTCAAATTCCTATCGATCCTATAGACTAAGAAAAAACAAACATTTAAATGTCCCATCGAAACATAAGCTTATGGCGATTGCTTTTGAGCTATGCAATGCCTCGGCTACATTCCAATGATGCAAGTTGCATCTTTCACGACATGATCGAAGAATCCGTCGAAGTGTTCATGGATGATTTCTCCGTATTTGGAAACTCTTTTGACAAATGCCTAAACAACCTCGATAAAATGCTCCAGCGTTGCAAAGATGCTCATCTTGTCCTTAATTGGTAAAAATGTCACTTCATGGTCAAAGAAGGAATTGTTCTTGGACACAAGGTGTCTAGCGCAGGACTTGAAGTTGACAAAGCAAAAATCAACGTAATCTCAAAACTTCCGCCCCTGCTAATATCAAAGGTATTAGAAGCTTTTTGGGACATGCTGGTTTTTATCGACGTTTCATTAAAGATTTCTCGAAAATTGCCCTACCTTTAACTAAGCTGCATGAAAAAGATATTCTATTTGAATTTGATGATGAATGTCAAAAAGCATTCGAAATATTAAAAGAGAAACTTACATGTGCTCATGTGATCGGAAGCCCAAATTGGAATCTTTCGTTTTTGAAACTTATGTGGGATGCAAAGTGATTTGCAGTTGGAGGTCTTAGGTAAAAAAGGATGGTAAATAACTTTACCCAATCTACTCGCTAGTAAAAACTTAATCCCGCTTCAACAAAAATACACTGTTTAACCAAAAAAGAACTTATGGCTGTAGTTTTTGCATTCGACAAATTTAGATCATATCTTATTCTATCAAAAACTATTGTTCACACTGATCACTCAGCTCTTAAACATCTGTTTAAAAAACAAGACGCAAAACCAAACCTTATTCGTTGGATACTACTCTTATAAGAATTTGATATAGAAATGAAGGATAGAAAAGGTATTAAAAATGTCACGGCTGACCACTTGTCCCGAATTGAAAATGATGAAATAAGCAATGACAGTGAAGTCGATGATAACTTTCCCGGAGAAACCCTTATGGAAATTAACACCAAAGATGAACCATGGTTCGCAGACTTTGCAAACTACTTGGTAGCTGATATTATACCAAAAGGAATGACGTGCCAACAAAAGAACAAATTCTTTTCTGACCTCAAACACTACTTTGGGGAAGAACCCTACCTCTTCAAAGTATGTTCTGACGGTATGATCAGACGCTGTATATCTGGACCAAAAACTCAAACCATTTTAGATCAATGTCACCACGGACCTACTGGTGGACATTATGGACCAAATGTAACTGCTAAAAAGGTCCTCGATTCAGGATTTTACTAGCCTACAATCATAAAAGAAGCTCATACTCTAGTTCGCCTTTGCGAAGCATGCCAAAAGATAGGAAATATATTGAAACGTGATGAGATGCCTTTAACCAACATTCAAGTATGTGAAATTTTCAATGTATGGGGTATCGACTTTATGGGGCCATTCCCAAAATCATATAAATTTGAATACATTCTTGTCGCTGTTGATTACGTATCTAAATGGGCCGAAGCTCAAGCTTTACCAACCAATGATTCCCGAGTGGTTATCACTTTCTTGAAGAAACTATTCTGCCATTTCAAAATGCCCAAAGCTCTAATCAGCGACCGAGGTACTCACTTCTGCAACAAAATAATGGAAAAGACAATAAAAAGATATGGAGTTAACCACCATTTCTCTACATCATATCACCCTCAAACTAGTGGTCAAGTTGAAAACACGAACAAAGCCCTTAAAAGATTTCTTGAAAAGACTGCTAAAGACAATCATGCTATTTGGTCAAGAAAACTTGATGACAGTCTGTGGGATTTTCGCACTGCTTACAAAATACCTACCAGTACTACACCCTACAAACTAATATATGGAAAGAACTGTCATTTACCATTTGAAATTGAACATCGTGCATACTGGGCCTTGAAGAATTGCAATCCTAATCTCATCGCTACTGATGAGAAAAGAATGTTTCACTTACACGAACTCGACGAACTTAGACACCAAGCCTATGAAAACTCTCGTCTATACAAGGCAAGAACCAAAGTCTGGCACGATAGAAAACTAAGAATGAGAAAATAATTCAAACATGGAAACAAGGTTCTGCTTTTTCACTCAAAGTATAAATTTAAACAGCCAAAACTCAGATCTCGCTAGCTAGGACCATATGTAGTAAAACATCAATATCCATCCGGATATGTTGAACTATATTGAAAAGATGGAAAAACATTCATTGTTAATGGCCATCGACTCAAACTATATCATGAAGAAGAATATTATAATGACCAAAGGGAAGCAGTAACTCCCTTCTTTCCCAAAGAATGACTCACCAAGTTTGAGTCTAGCTAACGACTCTCTTAAAAAAATTAAGCGCTTCTCGGGAGGCAACCCGTGCTTCACTTAAGTGTGGGGGAGTCCCTCCTCCATTCTTTCATTCATATCCTTTGTTTATTTTCTAAAAAACAACAAAAATATTTTCTTTTTGTGTGCTTTTGTGTGTTTACTTTTATACAGGTAATATAGCTTAATGATTTGGAAAATTATGAAATCTGCTCAAGGATAGCTCTCTCGCAGCTATATATCTCTATGACCCAGGAAGTACCGTTTTCCTTTAATTTTCCATATTTTATCTCTATTATCAGTTATCATATTGAGAGAAATGTTCAACTTAAGTGTGAAGGGGAGCCAAATAGGAAAAATTAATCATATCTCTCCGTGTTTGCCCTGCCAAATTTTTTTTAACTAATTTTATTATGAAATCTTAATACATATATGCTTTCAAAAATTAAAAAATGCTCTTAGTAAGGCAAATCCAACCGGATTGACATTATAGCTAGCACAACCCAGTCCACTAAATTGTGAGAATTATAAGTCTTTAGAATATTCAGGTACCCACCTTTGGAACCCAAGATAATTGATGTCTTTAGCTTGTTCGAGTTAAGGTTTGAATGCAGTTGCAATTGTCTCATCCGTCGTTACGGCTGTGTATTTGTAATTTGTCGCCTTTTTTGGAGCATTGGTATTGGTTGATAATTATATTTGAGTAAGCCGGTAATTTAGAAGCTCTAGAACTTGTGCTTGATTATCATTTACTAGACCAAAGCCTGATTAATCACATGCTATTAATTCCGCGAGTTACTGTTCTTGCAAGCACTTCCTTTAGTGCTAAGTTGCTGAAATACCTAAGTGAAGAAGTTAAAGTTGAAGTTATGTGCCAAGCCTTAGTTATCATTATGAAAAAAAGAGAATATATATATATATATATATATATATAGTAGTTCAAAGAAATAAAGGCTTAAGTTCCGGCACGTGAAGATTTGTTTAAGCTATTATCCCTCATCAGTATCAAGTTCCGCCCTTCGCTCATGTTTATGTGTTATGTACAAGCCTATGGTAGTTTTCTAGATTATGTCTGCGCAAATGAGTGTCTTCACATAAATATATAAACCCTATCTCAGTGACTCGAGTGAATTACAAATCAAACACATTTCCCTGTGAGGTGCTATGTTATATGTATATGCCTGAAAAGTTAATATGCAAACTCTTGTAAAATCCAAATTTTCTCCACGTCATGATAAATGATCTTATTTTCTCGCTTTGATTGCTTGAGGGCAAGCAATAGCTAAGTGTGGAGGGATTTGATAACGCCTATATTATACATGTTTTCGGTGGCGTTATTTATTCATATTTTATCATTTCTCGTGAACTTTTGATACTTAATAGCATGAAATACTTGCAGGTTAACTTGAAGACATCCTGAGCTCAAATCAAACAAAGATCGAATAGTTATACACTTCGGAAATCAAGATGCCAGTCAAAGATAGAGTCTCAAGCTAAAAGTCCAAATATGCACCGCACTTTCTAATAGTGCGCCGTACTTCTCCTCAAAGTCAAAAAATTAAAGACTTAGTCAAAATAGTGCATCAACTCCCTAAGTACGTCGCACTTACAAGATTGTGCGCCGCACTTCCTATCTGGTTACGAAGAATAAATGAAGTCATAAATACTATTGCATTAATACCCTAAGTATGCCGCACCGATACTTTTGTGTGCCGCACTTCTTCAATAAACATTAAATTACCTTCGCATTTAATCACCAAGTACGCCGCATAATTTATCTTGTGCGTCGCATTTCGCCCCTGAAATCAGCCTATAAATAAAGCCAAATTCTCACACATTTCATATCAACTCATACAAATAACAATCTCATCCAATCCTTCCAAACCATTCTCCAAACATAAACACCACACCCTTTGAAGAAAACAATTCGATAAATTCAAAGGGCGTCTTATATTGAAGTAAAGGAGGTTCTGCCAATATAGAGACATTCAACACCTAAGCATTTCAACTAACAACATTTAATCATCCCAAAAACCAATGCAAAAATAAACTTAAGGGGAGAATCTCGCAATGACAACCTAAGGTTCTCTCTAGCCACTTCGCTCTATTTTATTTCCATTGTGCTCACCTGAAAATGATGATTAAACGTCAACATAATGTTGGTGAGAGTCATAGGTTTAAGACACGCCAATAAAACTCGCTTTCTTTGTAAATCATTGTGATAAATAAAATAGATAGCATGCCATACAACAACTACATTACAAGCTAACATGCAATCACATCAAACCATGTTGAGACGGTCATGCTCAACATCACAAACAAGGGAACGGAACGTGTCCCACGATCCATAAACAAGGGAACGTAACGTGTCCCATGATCCACAAAAATGAGGCGATCACGCTCACTATCAACAATCCACAGCAATGAGACGGTCACGCTCACTACTAACAATCCACAACAATGAGACGGCCACGCTCACTACTAACAATCCACCAATGCCTTAAGACGGTTACGCTCAAGCACAACAATCCATATCACATTAGCAAGTAGCACATAACATACAATAGTCTCGTATAGCCTATGCCTCATTTAAAACACATTATCACAGTAACTAAAACATTTAATACTCATAGCATCATTTTCACCCTAAGAAAACATAAGAAAAAGGGGCTATGAAACTCATCTGATGCTTTGCAGCTTCCACAAACACTAGCATAAATCTAAACAATCAAAACAAACACGTGTTACATGCGATCAAGACAATTGCTTATGCCCTTGTAACAATCATATGATGGATGTATAAGGTGTTTAATTACCCTTATAGATCACCACGACACCATACCCAACCTTAACCAACATGTTTACATACTTTTCCAAAGTCTTACAATTTACCCGAAAACGCAGAATTTTGACCTCAGTTTAACATTTTCTAAATCATACCTAATGAGCTTTACAAATTTTACCAAAAATCACAGGTTCAATAACATGAGTCTACTAACTCCACGATTTTTCCACTAATTTATTTCCACTCTTAAGTGCCCGAAATAAAATCAAACTTTTAACTACTCAGTTACGGATCTGATCGCACAATAAAAAGTTTGGACCTAAAAACCATACTTAGACTCCAAATCAGAAGCTCTCCTTTGGGGGATTTTTAATAGACACATAGAACTAAACTCCTGTAGGTTGGATAATCCTAATTCAAATTTTAAGTGGGGGTTTTACACCTCGTAATCTGACCTAAATCTGACCCGAATTTACTGCTTTGACAACTTTTCTCGTAACCAACATTTGAATGACTTCCCGACCTTAAAAACTTTCGAGGCCGGATGTTCTGGAAACTAGACTCTCTGAGCTACATCATAGACACCGGAAACTTAACAAAAGCTATTCCCATCATTGAGATATCAGCCGAACAACACAGCCCTAAATTCTGCCCTAATCTAAATCAAGTTTTAACGCGATCTAAACCCTAACGAATACACCCATATGATCCTAATTAAACCCTAATTATTGCAATATGATTAAACATCATTAATTTACAGATTTTATAAAACCCTAATTCCATCATAATAATTATTACATGATTAAAGATTAATAATTAACAAAAGATTAATTAAAACATACCTAAACCTTGATTTCTCTTCACAAGAACAAAACCCTAATTTTTTTTCTTCTTTTCTTCTTGTGGTCGACCGAACCTTCAATAGGGAGGAGGAAATTTCGTTTTTGGGTTCTTTTATTTTATATATATAGTGTAGATAATTTCCTAATTAGAGTTGTAGTAGGATTGGGCTTTATTTTTTTCTTTCCTAGCCGGCCTACACCCTATTTATATATATTTTTTATTTTTTTTATTTATTTATTAATTACATATTTACTAACATTACCCTAAGTTTTTATAAAAATCTAAGCTTATTTGCGCATACCTTTTCGCGTAAACGCAATTTACTAGACTTTTAAAATAAACTACTTTTTATTTTCATTAAACCTAACTTTCCAAAAATAGAAATTTACATTTCTTTCTTATTCTAACTATTAAAACCCATAAAATTCTAATATTACTATCACATAATTACATATACGTAATAATACATACACGATAAATCACGAAAACGTTTAAATCACCAAAATCATTTCCTTGTCACCAAAAGTGAACGAAAGGAATTCAACCAAATTCTCCACCATTCCAATCTCATTGAGATGATCACACTCAATAGATTGATTACCAATTCCCACATAAACACATATAAACACACATAAACTCATATAATCACATACACCATACCTTGCAACAGATACATAAGTCAACGCTAACAGTTTGACTAACCTGCTCAAGTCATGGTTGTCACAATCACCATCTACATCGATTATAAAATCAAAACATCTCTCAAAGAACCTTTTTTCTTTTAATAAAAATCATAGTCCCACTTATTTATTTTCACTCACAATAAACTTAACATGATCAATTATGTTTGACCATAACTTTAGATGATCCTTTTCCGAGTATTGTTATATCCTCCTACTTCACATTCCTACTTATTTTTCTATCCACACCAAAATATAACATGTGTTTTTCACTCATTATTTTTTTTTCATCAAAACCCTCAACAGTGCTACTTGTCAGAATCCTGTGAGTAAGAGAATTTATAAAAATAAGAAGAAATATCATTTCTTAAAATACAAAACATGTAGACAATAGATGGACTTTATAGTAGCACAAACTGCTACCTAAAACATTATCTATCTAAAAGATATTATTTCTCTTATTGTTGTAAGAGTAAATTGCATAAATCGTCCTTAAAGTTTAGCCAAATTGCATGTTTAGTCTCAAACGTTACGAAAGTGCAATGATCATCTCTGTGAAGAAACTTTTGGTGCAAGTATCGTCCTTGTGGGGAAACTTTTGGGGAAACCTTTGGTGCAAGTATCTGGGACCAAGGCTGTCAAACTCGCGAGTTTACACGTAAGATCGTACGATCTTACGTGCCCACCTGATAAAATCGTGTAGGATCGCATCAGAGGTAGGATCGTAAACTCGCACGTAAAATCATAAGATCGTGTGTCGATACGAGTTTACCAAATTACCAAGTTACTAACTTACATACTTACTAGCCCATTACTTTTTTTAGGCCAAAAAAAGAACAATACGAGTCCGCAGATCTCAGTAACAAGTATTGGCGTTTCATTTCCAGATTTTCTAATCAATAAACCTAATTATCTACTTTCCCCAAATTGAAATTACATGAAACAAATTAGGGTTCTTCTTCTCATGTTCTAGTTACCTGAAGCAAAAAGTTTCTTACAGGTAATTTGTTGTTTTTTCTTTTACCTTTTCATAGTTTTAAATATTAACCTTTAAGTTTTAATGTAGATAGTTTAATTGTAGTGATACTAATGATGTACTTTGTTTTGAGACGTTTATTACGCATGTTATGTAATTTTATTCCGCTAAATCGTGAA
>BQNB010123158.1:0-14942 GCA_026074375.1 Tanacetum coccineum
CATCTGCAATGTCTTCATCATCTAAATGAACAATCCTAGCTCTTCTCCTTGCTTTCCTAATCTTGATTTGAGCCTCTAGCTTCTTGACCCTAAGTATGAGCTTAGTAAATGCAGAACTGTAGGTTTGATTTGTTGTCTTCAAGTCATCCTCCAAAACTCCAATCTTATCGAATAGTTTGGTAACCAAATCTGTCAATTCATTGAGTTTTAATCTACCCTCATCACTTCCATGTGAGTGAACAACATAGAGAGGTGATTCATTAGGTGTAGGAAGATGGTGTTCTGCTCCAGGTGATGGTTGTGTTGGTGATGGTTGTGTTGGTGATGGTTGTGATACAGCAGCAGTGGTATAATCAGGTGTGTTGGTGATGGTTGTGTTGGTGCAGCAGTGATATGTTCAGGTGTAGGTGAAGGTTCAGGTGAAGGTGAATGTGTAGGTGAAGGTAAGGGTTCAGGTGAGTGGGAAGGTGAGGATGTGATTCTTGAAGGTGAAGTGGAAGGTTCAGGAACAAGTAGCATAGTAGGAAATAAAGCAACTTCTTGGCCTGAATATCCCTTTGTAGGCCTCTTCATATTGTTAAAGACTTTGACACTAAGAGAGGGTACAATATATGTTCTTGAGTGTTGTTGAAGTTGGTTCCTCTGCATATCTAGGCATATTTGAATGAACCTAAACCTAGGGTACATCAAAAACTTATGGGGACTAGATATGTTAGACACCATGTGGTCAAAGATCATCCTAGAAAAATTAAACTTTCTATTTGTGGCTAAACAAATGACAGCAGCTGCAATATTACTACTAAACTGCTCCCAAGCAGTCTTCTTTGGGCTAAGGCAATGAAGAATAGAGTGGATAAGAAACCTCCATTGAGGTGAAAAAGCACCCTTTTGAAAAGTTAACTTATCTGAGTCTGTGTGATATCCCATAAGTACCAATTGCTCAAAGATCTCCGAGTTGGGTATAAAAGAAACACCATCCTGATCATCCAACTTGAGATGTCTTCGTAAAGATGCTTCAATGATATTCATTGAGTGACCATCAATGGTAGCATTAATCTTGACTTCTCCATTATCAGCAGTAGTAACTTCAGCAGACCTCCAAAATTGTTTGATAAAGGAGACACAAACATCTGGCTTCTTTGTGAGTGCATAGCAAATGTGACTTCGATTTATGAAATCGATGACTTGATGAAACCCTTCACTTCCTGTAGATTTCTCTAAAAACGCGACCATGTTGTGCTTGTCACAAAATTCCAAATTTGCCATGAATAAAAGTGAGAATAATCGTGTGGGATATGATCGTGTATGTAAGTATGAAGGCTGGAGAAAGTTAATTGAGATTTAAATAGAGAAACGTAGAGATATGGTTTGACCGACTTAAAGAAAATTGAGTTTATCATGATTAAATCAAACATATATATAGTAAGATCATGAAAGTCTAATTAGTCAAACCCCTATTTTATAGGAATTTGGCAGAAATATCTCAATGGCTCTATTAATTAATGAAAAGTCTGTTAGGCTCAAACAGTACTAACGGTCATCCAGCAGTACTAAATTTGGTATAGCAGTACTAAAATAAGCCTAGCAGTATTAACTTCTCCACCAAAAGCAGTACAAACTCCAAACTTTTATATCATAGATTCACACAATCTCTCTTTCTGTTTTTAAGCTCACATTGAATCTCTCAGTTCTTTTAACTCACATTGCACTCTGCCTATTTATCACACATCTCTCTTTCTGTTTTTAAGCTCACCAATTCTCTCTTTTCTTGTAGCTCACAAAATCACACAAAATGTAATTTTTGGCAAACTACCAGTCATAAATGGATTTGAGGAGTCTTTGCCAATAGCTGTTTGCTTTGGACTAGTCAATTCTTGATGTCTATTAGACATGGTGAACTGATGACCATTTCTTGTGTGGTGATACAACCAACACTTCAAGAACAACCAACATTCCTGCCCTCAAATAATACATTATGGAGTAACCAACTTTACACTTCGTTGTTTATCCTGAAAAAGTTAGCTTAAAACCAAGAAAAACATAATCTAACCATTTTTCTTGTGTAGCAGTATTAAGTGTTACTAACAGGATTAACAGTGACATATAGAAACAACCAGCAGTACTAACTATAAGTAACAGTTTTAACAAACAGTTTTAAATATAACTAGCAGTACTAATTATAACTAGCAGTATTATACAACTAACTCTTTCAAGAACAACGCTTACATCCCCTCAACATACAATACATCATGGAGTAACCAACTTCACACTTCATTGTTTTATCCTGAAAAAGTTAGCTCAACACCAAGAAAAACATAATCTAACCATTTTTCTTATTTAGCAGTATTAAATGGTCTGATGACAATCCCCCTTTCATCTTTCTTGTTTCTTTATACCCACTTTGTACCAATTGCTCTATGAACTTTAGGTAAATCCACAAGAACCCAGACCTTTTGTAGTTTGAACTGAAGAAGTTCCTCCTGCATTGCTTCTACCCATGCTGGATCTCTAAGAGCTTGAGAAACTCTTTTGGTTCTTCTGAGAGAGAAACAATCAAAAAAGACTTGATGAAGTTCCTTGTATGAGTCTTCACCCTTCATATATAGAACTAGAAAGATCCTTTTTCAGAGTAAGAAAGTTTTCATCTTCTTGTCATGAACAGATGACTGGCCACATCCACCCAATCACTATGCTCAATTGGTGGTGATCTTGTGAATTCTTTGTGAGGGGAGTTGTAGGGACTTCATAAGATTAAGGATGTTCTCAAATTCAATTTCTTGATCTAAACTTGTGTTATTTCAGTTGTAGGGACTTTGGCTCCCACCAAGTCTTTAAGAGTAGCCAATATTAAGTCAGGCGACAGCACAGTACTAACTTTTCTACTACCAGTATTACTTCTGGCCTGCAGTATTATCTGTTGATCCAGTAGTACCAATATTCTGATGCTTGCTTTTCATCATAGAACTTTTCTGTATCTTACAATCTACATCATGTAACCATTTTGATCTTGTATTTGAGGCTATCAGCAACAGATATGGGGAGCATCATCATCTCGCCGTCCCTATGCATCCTTCATCAGTGTATGTGTACGCACGCAATTACCAATATAATCTTGATTATCTTGATCTTGTTTAGTGGATGTAATAGACTCCAGAAGAAACTCTTTGTTCCCTTTAATGACAACACTCATTAGAAAAAGTTTCCTGCAAACCACTGTACATTATATTCTTAATTCGGGTTAGAGAATCAAGATACAAACAACCACATTGGACCATTTCCCTTGATCATATGCTTATTCTTAAGAACCCAATTTGCATAGGTTTCATGATCTTTTCTAGGTTCGTAATGTTGAATACACCCCAAAAAGCTGTACTACTTAAGGTACATATTCTAACAAAGAAATACTTCATTCACTTTTCCATATACTTGGGCCTACTTATATTAAGGTATAAGATTTGTAACTCCTGCTAAGACTCAAATGGTTTATTTAAAGCCTATAGCGGGTTTAATACCTCTTAAGAGTTCATAAGGAGTCTGGTTGAGGCTTTTGGTACTATTAAGACCATATTTTGTAAATTAGCAAGCCATGTGAAACAGCTTATGCCCAAAAATGTTGTAGGTAACTTAGAGTCAGCTATCTATATTGCTTACTAGATTGTGATGCCACGCTGATATGAGTGTCCTATTTCTTTACTTATAGCTACACCATTTTGCTTGAGGTGTATTGATACACTAATATCTTCTTTTATACCTTTTTCCTTACAGTACTCATCAATTCAGTTGTTTTTTTAAACTATGTTCACACACACTCTCTCCTATCTAGATACTGACTCCCGCCGAATCCTCATCTTTACTTTATTATCCACTAGGTTCTCGCTCTATATCTTGATAAAGTTTTGAAGGACTCCCTCACTTGCTTTCATCCTTAGTTCCTTTGCAAAAAGCCTACACATACATCCATGAAAATCTAATTGTGTTATAGTGTGTCTGATGCAAGACTACTCATCAGTGACTACCAGCAGTCTTTTTTTACTGCAATTACAATACCTAACAAAATCTTGGAACAAAAAGAGATCCATATGCAGCATAAACAATGGCTTAGTAATGGGATTAAAGGCCTTGGTCTTACAAGAGGCTCTGTGTTTCTTGCCTTTAAGACAGGCAACACAAGTTTGGTCATTCTCAAATCTTTTTAAAGGCAAATCTCTTACAAGATTTTCTTTGACAAGTTTATTAATATTCTTAAAATTAACATGACCAAGCCTTCTATGCCAGAGCATTGATTCCTCAGATGTAGCCTTTGCAACTAGACAAGTTAAACCATCTTTAGGAACTATGTTTTTCATATCAAAACTGTACATGTTATCCTGTCTAGGAATTTTAAGAAGTATCTGATTTTAATCAGGCAACACCTTCAGATGACTCACATCCTTCCCCCCCCCGGAGATAGAACAAGACATTCAGAATCAGTAAAAAGAACATAGTTCTTTTTGTCACACATCTGTGAGACACTAAAGAGGCGTTTCGAACTTTAATCTGTTGACAAAGTATAATCATGATGAGATACCCCTGGTATCACCTCCCAAGTTTATCCACGCTCCGTGATATGAATCCTGCTACCTTCAGACGATACAAGTACATCAGAGACATCGCCTCCATTTGCTCCCTCCACAAAGTAACATACCAACCACTACCATCCAACCGCAGCAACAATGCAACTAAGCCCCCGCCCAAACTGCCTCGCATTCATCCCCCCCCCACCCTCTCCCACCCCCCCCCGGGCTAGTTTCCAGGGGACATGTGCCTTGAGCGAAACCATATCAACAACTCCTTTAACTTTTAGCTGTGGAATTGCTTCTGCACACAAAACTTATGACATTTAGGTTTTCTTTGGGGACCTAAGCCATTACTGACTGGATCTGCCCCGTGCATTCAATGTAATATATATTTGTTGAGAAAACAGTGATGCACCATTAGGTTTGATGGGTTTCACTAACCCAACCATGCTGAGGGCTTAAGACTTTTAAGATCCCAATTACCCTCGACAAGTATTTACATTTTGCCTACATGATTAATATTTTTGATTTATAAGACCTTTTTGTTAATGTTGTTCTCTTGTAAAAGGGCTTGTGAACAGTTGATTGTGCTTGATTTTGAAAATATGTCCTTGGTCTAGCACAATGAACTGTTGATTTTGGGTTGCGGCAGTATAAGAAGGCCTAACAGTATTAAAAGACCCTAGCAGAGTTAACTAAAAAGGTTTTGCCATGTGTTAAAAAACCTAACCAGTAGTATCAGGGCCTTGCAGTATTAACAGTTTTTAGGCCAGTCTTCATTAAGACTGCTCTTGGAACCATATATTTGTGTACATTAGGACAACTGTATTGAATGTGATACAAAAAACTTCCACAGATAAAATATGCCTTTGTTGTTAAAAAACAAAGTTTCTATCCTAAGTGATTTGATTTTTGACCATTCCAATTCCTTTGGTTTCCTCTAGGTCTTTATGAATTGTACATTTCTGCATACCTAACTGACCTGCCTAATTGGTGTTTAAGGTTATACAAATTCTCTTTCTTAGTACGCAGTAGGTATAACATTTTCTTTACAAACCGTTAGGGATGGGCTCTATCAACATCATATACTTCTGACACCCCAATCTTCAATAATTGGCGCATCTTTATTCTCTCTAGCTTTTTAGGTTCTTCTTCCCTAAAACTTGATTAGCGGACAAAATATCTTTTCAATTCCAATCTTTGTCTTCCTTTAAGTTGGAGACTTATACTGAGCTAGAATCAGTATTTTGTGCATTGTTTTTAGAGTCATCAGTATTCTCCTTAGGAAATTATCTGACTTCTTTTCACAACCAGTAGGTAGGCTTTACACTTGAAATCTCTAGGACCCTACTCATTTACCTCAGGTTGTTTGAATTCTTCTAGACCTAAATAAGATAAGTCTAAAAGTGTTGGTCTTTTAGAATCAAAGGATGAGATGAGGGGACAAACATTATTGCCAAAGCCCTTTTTTGTGCTTCTTGTCAGTGATCTAATTTGCTTACAAATCATATTAAGTCTTTTTGGGATTTTTCAAAACTTTGCAATTTAATATTCAAAACCCCTCCTTTTATTCTTTATCCTTTTCAAGTTAGTCCTAAGTAATCCCATTAGATTTTCTTTGTGACATACAATTCTTTTAAGCAAAGCAAATATTCCTCAGAAAATAGGACTTTAGTTCTTTGTATTAAGAATTTGTCCTTCTAATTTGATTAAACTTTCTTTTGTCTGTAGATGCTTTCAAACCTAGTATCATCTAATCTAACAAGTAAATCAGCGTACTGTTTCTTTAGAGCTTCTAATTTTTTAAACAAGATTTAGAACAAGATTTATCATTTGTTTACCTCAGGTGTGAGTATGCCATGAGAGCATTGGTTTGCCTGGAATTTCTTCCTTTGCCATGTCCTACCATTTATAATCAGCACCAATCCTATAGCAATCATTGCCTTTTCAGAAAGCATCTTAAACTCTTACCTGCCTTTGATGTGCTACCTTGTTTCTATTTTTGTTGTCTTACTCCTTGGTGCTCTGCATTCTCTAGAAAAAATGTCCTTTTTTATGCAAGTTGAAACAGTCTACCTTTGATTTATCATATCCAGCAGTACTGCCTTCCATCAATGATGATCTTCCTTTCAGTTCTCTTCATATGACTTTCTTGCCTCATTGGCTTTGTAGTGCCATATTCCACTTTGATATACAATTTTTCTGAAATAATCACTGAAGTTTGCTCAAGATCTTCATTGGACTGTTGAGACCCTTGCGGTTGAGTGGACAAAAAGGCATTATACTGTGGGGCATCACTAAGACATATAGTTTCAGTACTGGCAGTATTAACTTTGGTGGTACCAGTACTAACTTCTGGATTAACATTATTAATATTATTAATACTGCTTGCACCTGAAGTGGTTAGAAATGCCAAGTTCTTTTCATCATTGATAGCATCAGTAGATCTCTTAACCTTTTGTTCACAATTTTAAAAAAGTGGTGTATAATTAATCCAAAACCTATAGTATTCAAAGTCAGGATTTGTTCATCCAGTACTACCACATGAGTATCCCATTCAGAAGGTAAGCTCCTCAAAAATTTAACATTTAGATCTTTCTGGAGGAGTAACTACACCCAGAATTGCCAATCTACTAACATGCCTTTTGAAGGCCTGTTAAGTTAGGAATCACAGTGATTTGAACTTGAAGCATTAAAAGTTTTCATATGTTGCTTCAAAGGGGCCTTCTAGTTCCTCTTCGTTGCTTCATTCCTCCAAATCTACGCCTTTAATGGCAGCAAAACATTGGATTGAGCATCAACATAATGGTTAAAGGTAAGTTGGATGTTCTATTGGGCAAGTTTCATGAGGCAGAAGATTCTGGCATTTACTTCATTCTTTTTGCAAATCTTTTCTTTAGCAGTAAAAGGGGCACAGTCATCTTCAATTGCTATTGATGGACAAAATTCTGGTGCTGTAACAGGAATAGGTACCCACGAATTTCCATTCTCAATTACCTCCCATAACGCATAATCCTGGATCTAAAAGTACTGCTTGATCCTGATTTCCCACATCTCATACTCCCCGAGTTTGAGTGTGAGAAGCTTTGCCAACGCATTGTTCTGAGAATTTTCTAACTCCATTGGTTCATTAGATAAAAAGTTTCTCAAAGCCTCAGCTATGATACACTGTGATCCCACGCCTTGACGTTTCTACTTTACGTTGTAAAGTGTTTGTTACCTTGAGATGAATCCAAAATAAAAAAGATTTGAGTCTTTGTATGTATACCAAAGTGTATGAGGAATCTACACTTTGATACCCTAGGAGGTGTTTATCAATAGAACAGTAATACCAAACAATACATATTGAACATAAAGTAATAACAATGCTTCAATTTTATTAGAATAATAATCGAGTTACTATTGTAGCTACTGGGGTTACAACCTTGAAGCTATCACATTCTATATTTTCTAGAAGTATTAGTCTAAGTGTTTTATATCCTAAACCTTGGATCTCATTTTTAGATCACAGGGAGGTCCCTTTACAAAGATAATACCTATCTATTTAGGATCAGTTACAGCATCCCATAATTATCTCCATGCATACTTTTCTCATGTCAGCAGCTTTTGTCCATCAGCAGCTATTAACTCTTTCTCCTAGCAATATTACTACACACAGCCAGTATCTAGGTTATGTTACTAGCAGTACTAACTCCATTAGTACTGTTAGTTATACCTTGGTAGTATTAAGTCTTGTGAAGATTTATTCCTAACAACTATAAATGAAAATACGCAGTCCTTAAAAGACAATCAATGTTTTGAGCTTGATTGATTTTTCACCAAACAGTTAACCTGTGAGGTTAGAATGAGTTTCTTTTGAAGAAAGGCTTATAAGGGCAAAATTGTATACATATTAATGCCTGACTGATGATAAGAGTTTTTAATCATACTCAAGCAATTGACTGTGATTAAATTTTCTTTTCTACACGCATTAATTATATAAAAATAACTAATTATCATACATATTTTCTTGAATCTGAAATATGGAAAATTAAGGTTCATAACTCTTTCCTTAATGATTACTTTTGTGAGGACGGTGCGTAATCAAAAGGGCTATGAGTCTATTTTTGGAACATGACAATTAAGTTTTATAACTCTTTACGTTATGATTACTTTTGCGAGGATGGTGTGTAATCGAAAAGTGTTATGAGTTCGAATAATCTTTATAAAGTATACAAGATAATAGAATCCAAGTGTGGATTGGATCATGAATCTAGGAGCTGAAATCTTAAGTTTGATTACAATTTAATTTTTGATTAAATTAAGATAACTCCTGAGTATACCTAACATCAAGTGAGAGCACTATGTTTTCCTTAAAATTCATATGTTGTGTAACATATTGAAAGCATCATTCCATCAAAGCTAGATGTTAATTCTTGAGATTGGAATGAAACTTCACTTGGGAATTTCGAAATAAAACAAACGACCTTGAAATAAATGTTTATTAAAATAAACATATGCAGTGATTAAGTCCAACACAATGCAATATACCATTAAAGCAAGTCTTAAATGACATATTTCACTTGAGATAATTCAATACATGGATGAAAACCTTATGTTTTTAACTAAAGATTCATTATGTATATGTATCTTATATTGTGTATGAGATTGGTTGTTACTTTTGCACAAGAGCAAGATGAGCTAACAACAACATTATCTAATTGAGAGTGTTTAGATGACTATTAACAACAATATCTAATTGAGAGTGATTTAGCTGACTGTTAAAACAAACGTCTACGAATTATATAAGGCATAGTGTTGTTTATGTACACATGATGCTAGAGAATAATCAATTCTAGTTGAAGTAGGATTTTATCATTTAAGATAAATCTGCTAATTAGATATGCTCATCAAAGAGCATTGTTGCAATACACATTAAAGAATAAGGATACTTCTCATTTTAAGAAACTGTAAAGATGACTGTCTGAAATAAGTATGTTGGTGACTTCAAATACCTCATAAAAGGTACTGTCACATTTTCATACTATGATACTTGCAATAGTATGCACATATACATACGACACTCATCATATCATTCAAAACCTTCACAATTTGTGAATTTGAAACAAATATCCGGAAAGTTTACTCAGATGACTATTTAGCTTTCTTGTAAAGAAAGAGTTGAGAATGTTGGAAACATTAGGTTCCAACTTACTAATTAGTCTCATGCATATCTGTTATTAGTATTTGGATAATGGAACTAAAAGCAGTTATATTAAAATAATGAATTGATATACTCATTATGATCGTTTTCATTTATACTACTGTGTTCTATATTTGCATGTTTAATCCTTGAATGATTTATCATTCTAAATATGTCCATTGTCGGTTAACAGTATGGGAGTATTGTTACATAAGACAAATGTGAGTGTTGGTTATATTCTTTGAATATATGGATGGTTCCCGCCAAACTCATATGTTATTCACAAGGGATGCATATTGGACACCCCAACCTTCGAATATTTACTTTTGGATCCTTAGTCATGAGTAAAATATCGAAAAATGGTTAGTTAAGTCATCCTTAGACTTGAGAATACAAACAAGTTCTGGTATGTGTGGATATCACTTTTTAATTCTAAGTCAAACGCTAACCTGAAAATGGTAGTTATAAAGGCTATTATTGGAAGTGATGTGAAGCAGCATTCACAACACTTGTATTCAACAAAGAATTTGTTCCTCCACTTGATGTGCAGTATGATACCATTGGCGCCTCTCCAGAATTAATCAAATAATTGTGTGGCCGCACCCAAAGGGTAATGCAAGATGATTCTTGATTACATTTGATATATCCGTATTAAGTTCTATAACGAGAATCTAAGTGGTTAAACTATATGGAATGAGTTAGGATCCATATCCATGGTTTAACGGTATCTGAACAAAGGGATGATTATAGCAAGAGATACATAACCATGCTACTGAGAATGTTTTTGAAACTTGATCTCAGACATTTCTAGTTTTAAAACGAATGTGAGTGTTGCTAGACGTTTTCGTCATTAGTATATGAGCTGTCTGCTACTCCAACTCCCAAGTGGGAGCTGTTGGATTATGGTAGTTGGACTAGCACTAATACGACTAGAAATGTGTGAACCTATTGGGGGCACACACGTTAAGACACGAAGAGTACGTTTATTATGTAATTAATATATATACTTGTTATATATTTATTAATCATATAATATGCTTCATGTTGATAATTTAAATAACCGTTAGTTACCGTTATATTTTATAACTAACTTAACAACTATTTAAATATGAACCGAATGGACTTAAAAGTCAAAAACCGAAATTATCGTCCTCCTCCCAAAAGTGGCAGATTTTGGAGGATTCTAGAAAAGGGTTTTAGTGAAAATTATTTTGTAATAATGATAAGTGAAAGGAGTTATAGTTGATCTACAACTAGGGTTGAGGTGCTATATAAACACCTCATCCCTCTCCCTCAAGAGAAGTCATTCGATCACAAACAAATACATAGACATTAAACCTCTTAAAACCCATTTCTGTTCGTTTCTTTACTTTTTTTTTATCGGCAAGATTAGAAAATAATTACAATTTGTTTTCATAGTTTTGTTCTCCATGCTTCCTTGTGATCGACAGCATGAATGTAAAAATGTTGCATGTGTATATTATTACTTATGCATACATATATTAACAAACATGCATGTTTCTTTGGAATAAAACAAAATCACTTATATTGTTATAACAAGAAGGGCTTATAGTCTAGTGGTTATGTTGCTTGCTTGTTGTACCAACAGACTCAGGTTCGATCACATGAGGGTCTGTTTTATAGTTTTGGTTTTATTTATTTTGTTTTAGTCCGATCTAAACGTATACCACTTGGTATTTGGATCGGATCTAGAACAAGTATTAAACACAGGTTGTTTGAGATATTCGGTTCAAGAAACAAAAGTAACACTTGGTGTTTGAGACACGTGAAGCAAAGGAGACTTTGCATCTTGGCTATTTGTTGATTGTGTGTGAGAGCAACCGTAGAGTTGTGGAAACTATCACATCTTAGTTCATTTGCATTTTGTTTTTCAAAGAGGTTAGAATTCTAGTTACCCTTTGTTTGTTTATTGTGTATTAATCATATGTGCCGAACATGATCCATATCCGCTGTGTACTCGTAGTTGTTAATAGTTAACAGTCCCAACAACAAGTTAGGATCACCAACCACGAAAGTGGCAATGTTCGTTGATAAGTGTAGAATACACATATCTATTTATGCTTAAAAAGGCCCAAATAAACCCAAAACGGATCAAAAATGGCAAAAATGTGCTTGTTATCTGAGTCTTATGTGTTTTTGCAGGGTATGATATGTCAAATATTCATCAAGAATTCAGTCAAAAACGAACACGAGGAACGGCAAATGATGTGATCAGAAAAGCTAAAGAACTCAAAAAGCCGAAGCAGAGGAATCATGCCTCAGCCTGTCTACAGTATTTGCATGGAACCACATTCAGACAAAAACCCAATCCATTGTGTTTATAAGTCAAGGGGTTAATTTTGCCAATTAGTGAAAAAGGTTTATGTAACGCATAATAGTGATTGCCCAAACACATGTGGCCGGTTATGCAATTTCCCTATTGATTACAAAAGTCGCTGGTCTTGACCGGGTACAAATCTACCGGAACCATCTCTCGTCCAATCATAGTCCAAAACCCCCATCTCCGAAAACCGGGTGATTACTTTACACTACTTATAACAGTTACTGTACACTCATTTTTGTCAACAAATGAGATTCATTCACTCACACACACAAGAACACCACACGAACACATGAACCCTAGTTCGATTAACCCTTCACCCAAACCCTAATTAACCATGGGGTTAATATCTCCCTCACAATCCTTAACCCACCCATCGCTTTCAATCATCCCCTATCCCAATCCAGCGTGGCTAAATGGAACGATTTGATTGGATGATGTGACGTATGTGAGTGTATACACTCACATATCTAACACACTGTCCACATCATCGATCCGGGTTGATACTCATCTACGGCTTACAAGGAGAGAGAAAGAACCAAGGGCCAAGATTGAAGCAAGAAGAAGGATCGAGGAAGCTCAAGTCTCGGGTATAAATACCTCATTCTGCACTGAGGGATGTAATTTTTAGTGTTTTAAATTTTTCAGTTTTATTTTTTTTAAGTAGTTTAATCTTTTCGATTCAAGTTGTTAATTAGTCTTTATGTAATTTCAATTTTCCTGTTATTTTTATTGTAAGAAACTTATTTCAGTATTAATAAAAGTGTTATTTCATATTAAATTGTTTCATTTAAATTCTGTCGAAATCATGTTGTTTGTGTTTGTTATTGCTGTTATTTGATCAAGGCTTGTTACCAACATGGAATTGGATGGCTGCTATGGTAACAAGGGGTTTAGAGCTATTGGATAGCACATAGGTTAGTTAGGATTGTTGTTGGTTTGATATGAGTTAGGATGAATAAGGCCTAAGCTCGATATTAGCTGTTAATGCTTTCTTGTTCTTGCTGAATCTAAGGTACACCTTATTTAAGTTTACATTTGCTCTTTTTCTTTTTCTTAATAAGTTGTTATTTGTTTCATAAGAGTATAGATAAACTGTGGGATTTGCTTAATGTTTGATTAAGCATAGTATTGAGTAGTCTAAATTCTGTCAAGTGCCCTTTTATTTTGCTTTGTTGATATAGTTGATAGGTTGATTACTAAGCTTTTAGAGCTTATAAGCTTAATAAGCTTATTCAGCTTAATTTAAATAAGTAGAGTTAAGTTTTAGCTTCTTAAAAAGCTAGTTAATAAGCTGTTTTTGATTAAAAAAGGATGCTGGTTGTTAATTGCTAGTTGCTTCAGGGGCCTGTTTTGTCCATTTTAATAGTTTCTGTTAGTTTAAAGTTACACTGTTAGTCCTTGTTAGTTACTCTGTTAGTCCTTTTAATTTTCGTAGTAAGTCCTTTGTTAGTTAATTGTTAGTCTAGTTAAATCCTTAGGTTAAGGGACTAATTCTGCCATTAGTTCAAACTTTGTGTTTTTAGTATAAAATCTAAATTTACACCGCCTACCCTTAACTTTCTGTTATGGCACTTTCGGCCCATGTGTTTGGTAAGATTTAGTTTAAGTTTTATAAAAATAGTTTTTTATAAATAATAAATTAGGTTTTTAGTTTAATTAGTTAAATTAGTTTTTAATAAATAGTTTAAAATTAGGGCTTTTAATAAAATTAATTTTCTGCAATTTTTCTCTTTATAAAAAGTATTTTTATAGAATTTTTAGTTTAAGTTTTATATTTTTTAAAAATTAGTTTTCAAATTTAAGTTTTAAAACATTTAATTTTCAAACCTTTAGTTTTTTTTAATTTTAACCTTTTAAATAGAAAAATTAGTGATAAAAAATGTTTTTCTCATCTTTTTAAGTAATTTAGGATTAAGTTAGCTTAAAAAGTATTTTTCTTAATTTTTAATATATATCAATTTAAATTTCTATTTTTAGGAATTCTTAATTTAGATTAATTAGTATTTAATTTCATTTAATCCAAAAAGCCTCTTAAAAAAATATTTTTATTTTCCTTAAAGTTTTTTTTTTCTTTAGCATTAATTTAGAATTGGGAATTTAGTTTTATAATTTAGGATTTAAAATTGCATTTGCTTTTCTTAAAGTCGCATTTTATTTACTTTCGTAATTAGTTTATTTTGTTAATTAGTAGTTTATTGTGCCTTTAAATTTCTAGTAGTATAATTAATCAAAAAATATCTCTTTTCTTATTCAAATCAGGATCCAAAATTAAAACGAGGTTTCCATTGCCACGAGTCTTGGAGAAACGGACCCGGTGTGACTCATACTACCCGGTTTAATATTACGTATTCCTATACTCTCCCCCCCTCCTCTCTACCTCCCCCCCCTTTTCCCCCCCCCCCCCCCCCCCCGGTGGGAATTGTCCAAGGGATACTTGGGGATTTCCTTAATTTCTCTATAAGTATATTATTTTCTTACGTGTGTAAACTGCTCAATCATTCGTGAAACAATATATCACCAAAAGTGTGTGTGGTTTTAATGGTTAACAAACTATTTGTAGGCTTCGTGATATAACTCTGCGATCCGGTATTACTCGGGAGATGGAATAGATAGGGCCCCACAAATTTAGAATCCACCGCGGGAACGAGGAATTCTCTACGAAAAATGCTCTCTTAACCTAACGTGAAAGTCGTTTTCCATCAAACAGTTGTTCCCGTAACTCTACTCTCAACAATTCCACACGTTGTAGGTATTATTTGCGAAGAAGCGTTGTAGTGTCTATTGTTGGAATATGTCCAAGTATAAATTAATATATGTCCGGATTATTTATTCGAGCCTAAGGGGACGCACGCGTTAATAC
>BQNB010123159.1:0-20148 GCA_026074375.1 Tanacetum coccineum
ACACTAATAGAGGCAGCTAGGACTATGCTAGCAGATTCATTATTACCTACTACATTTTGGGCTGAAGCAGTTAATACTGCTTGTTATGTTCAGAATAGGGTTCTAGTGACCAAGCCTCACAACAAGACACCTTATGAACTATTACTTGGTAGACCACCTAGTATAAGCTTTATGAGACCTTTTGGGTGTCCTGTGACTATTCTTAATACCTTAGATCCCCTAGGCAAATTTGATGGGAAGGCTGATGAGGGGTTCTTGGTTGGATACTCTATAAATAGCAAGGCTTTTAGGGTATTTAACACTAGAACTAGGAAGGTAGAGGAGAATCTGCACATAAACTTTCTTGAAAACAAACCCAATGTTGCAGGGAGTGGTCCAGAATGGCTCTTTGATATTGATTCACTAACAAAATCTATGAATTATGAGCCAGTTACTGCAAGAAATCAAACTAATGGTGATGCAGGTATAGAGACAAATGTTAATGCAGGGCAAGCTGGACAGGAGAAAGCATCTGATCATGAATACATACTGCTACCACTCATGCTTTCTAATTCTCTACTCTCTTCAAGTTCTCAGAGCATAGATAATAAGGATGCTGATAAGGTACTAAGAAAAGGAGATGATGATTTAAGTGAAAGAAATGATCAAGAAAGGATTGATAGCAGTACTCAAGATGTTAATATTGTTGGGCCAAGTATTAATACTGCCAGTGAAAATATTAATACTGGTAGCTCAAATATTAATACTGCTAGTCCTATTCCTAATGATCCAAATATGCAATCTTTGGAAGCAACTGGCATATTTGATGATGCATATGATGATATAAAATAAGTAGGTGCAGAAGCTGACCTCAACAACTTGGTAACAACCATACATGTCAGTTCTATTCCCATAACAAGAATTCACAAAGATCGTCCAATTGAGCAAATAATTGGAGATTTGCATTCAGCTCCACTAACAAGAAGGATGTCACAACAAAATCTTAAAGAACTTGGTTTGGTGAGCTACATCAAAAAGCAGAGGAGAACAAATCACAAAGATTATCAAAACTGCTTATTTGCCTATTTTCTCTCACAAATAGAACCCAAAAAGGTGATACAAGCCTTGACAGATCAAGTTGGATAGAAGCAATGCAAGAGGAGCTTCTGTAATTTAAACTTCAAAAGGTTTGGACTCTGGTGGATCTTCCAAAAGGCAAGAGGGCTATTGGAACTAAGTGGGTGTATAGAAACAAGAAAGATGAGAGAGGAATTGTAGTTAGAAACAAAGCAAGACTAGTTGCACAAGGTTACACCTAAGAAGAAGGCATTGATTATGATGAGGTTTTTGCTCATGTTGCTAGGATTGAAGCAATCAGGTTATTTTTTGCCTATGCATCATTTATGGGACTTATTGTGTACCAGATGGATGTGAAGAGTGCCTTTTTATATGGTATTATTGAAGAGGAGGTGTATGTATGCCAACCTACTGGTTTTGAAGATCCACAGTTCCCTGATAAGGTTTATAAGGTAGAAAAAGCTTTATATGGTCTACATCAAGCTCCTAGAGCCTGGTATGAGACCTTGTCTACCTACTTATTAGAAAATGGATATAGAAGAGGCACTATAGATAAAACTTTGTTCATCAAGAAGGACATAGGTGATATCCTGTTAGTACAGGTGTATGTTGATGATATCATCTTTGGGTCTACAAAGAAGTCTTTATGTGTTAAATTTGAGCAGATGATGCATAAGAGATTCCAGATGAGTTCTATGGGGGAGCTCACTTTCTTCTTAGGATTGCAAGTACAACAGAAGGAGGATGGAATCTTCATCAGCCAAGACAAGTATGTGGCTGATATATTAAAGAAGTTTGATTTTACCACTGTAAAGGCAGCAAGCACTCCAATAGAGACTAACAAGGCATTAAACAAGGATGAAGAAGCTGAGGATGTGGATGTTCACTTATATAGATCAATGATTGGATCATTGATGTACTTAACAGCTTCTAGGCCTGACATAATGTTTGCTGTTTGTGCTTGTGCAAGGTTCCAAGTTACACCAAAGACTTCACACCTTCATGCAGTGAAGAGGATCTTTAGATACTTAAAAGGACAGCCTAAATTGGGCCTTTAGTATCCTAGGGATTCACCATTTGACTTGGAAGCTTTCTCTGATAGTGATTATGCTGGAGCTAGCCTTGACAGGAAATCCACAACAGGAGGTTGTCAATTTCTTGGCAAAAGGTTGATTTCATGGCAATGTAAGAAGCAGACTATAGTTGCCAATTCTACTACTGAAGCAGAGTATGTTGCTGCTGCTAATTGCTGTGGGCAGGTGTTATGGATCCAAAATCAAATGCTTGATTATGGGTTCAACTTCATGAACACCAAGATTCACATTGATAATGAAAGCACCATTTGTATTGTGAAGAATCCAGTGTTTCATTCTAAAACCAAGCACATTGAAATAAGGCATCATTTCATTAGAGATTCTTATGAGAAGAAGTTGGTTCAAGTGATCAAGATTCACACAGACCACAATGTTGCAGATCTTCTCACAAAGGCTTTTGATGTTAGCAGGTTTAACTTTCTGATTGCTAGCATTGGATTACTTAATCTCTGAAGTATTGTTTGAGGGGAGGTTAATTAAGATTGGATGAAAGGAAATGTAACATTCAGCAGAAGTGGATGAAGGGTCAGGATAACCCACTGATCCCTAACACACATTTTACAATCTGGATAACTCTCTAATGAAGAACAATCACTGTTTATAACATATCAACTTCAAAAGACTTAAAAACCTAGGAAAGCCAAAAGGACCACTGAGATATCTCAGTCTAGTAGACCTATTCACCTTGTTGCAGATGAGACTGTCTATAAGGAGTGGGAAGACAGAATGGAAAGGGCTGCCACTACTGCTTCTAGCTTAGAAGCAGAGCAGGACAGTGGTAACATAAATAGGACCCAATCCATGACAACACTTAATGAATCTCTTCCTTAGGGAACTGATTCAGGTAGTAAGTGGTCCTAGGTGCCAAGATACCATATTGAGGGGTACAGAAACTTAAATTAGGTTTAAGGCTACATCTAAATAGTCTAATGATCCACCTCTCTCAAGAGTTAACATACTTAGAAGTGGGGAGGACATCATGAAACTAATGGAATTGATAGAACATTATACAAAACTGTTTGAATTGGTGAGAAAAAGAAAAGAGAGATATAGTGAGTTGAAAAACAGAAAGAGAGTTATGTGATAAAAACAGAAAGAGTGAATTGGTGAGAAAAAGAAATGAGAGATTTAGTGACCTGGAAAACAAAAAGAGAGATTGTGAGAATCTAAATTTATGATGGCAATGCTTGTTGGAACAGAATTGGAGTTGATACTGCTAGGCATAAACTTAACACTGCCAGTATTAAGTTAGTACTAGCAAGAAATAATCTTAATAATTCTGGTAAATTTTAATTCGGTTGCTTAAAGTAGTTAGTACCGTTAGGCTAAAATTAATACTGGTGGGTGACCGTTAGTACTGTTTGAGGCATAATAGAATTTCCTTAATTAAATATAGCCGTTGCGAAATTTCCGCCAACAACTTCGTCTATTGGTTTGACTAATTTGGAGAATTCATGATCTTTCAATAAAATCATAAGCTTTATTCAAGATAAGAACAAATTTCATTTAGTTGGTCAAATCAAAACCCTAAGTGGTCTCTGTATAATCTTAATTAACTTTGCCAAGCTCACATACTCTCATATACAAACATATCCCATAACCCTAATCTAACTTCTCTCCATCAAATAGCAAATGTAGATTTTTGCGACAAGTACAACATGGTTGCCTACTTACAGAAGTCAGAAGGAAGTGAAGGATTTCATCAGATAATTGATTTTTTCACTACAAGTCACATTAGGTTTGCCCTTACTGAAAGTCCAACTATCTATGTCTCTCTCATAGAATAGTTTTGGCAAACTGCTTTTGCAAGCACACTTGATAATGGAGACATGGAAATCACTGCTACAATAGATGGGAAAGTCAAGGTTGTTTCTGAGGCATCTATTAGAAGACATCTCAAGTTAAAAGATTCTGTTGGTATTAGTACTTTGCCCACTTCAGAAATTTTTGAGCAATCTTGCTCTAATGGGGTATGTGTCCAATTCTAATAACTTAACTTTTCAAAAGGGACACTTTTCCCCTTATTGGAAATTTTTGATTCATACCATCCTTCACTGCTTAAGTTCTAAGAAAACTGCTTAGGAACAATTTAGTAGCAATATACCAACTGCTATCATTTGCTTGGCCACAAACAAAACCTTTAATTTTTTCAAATTGATTTTTGATGCCATGGTGAAAAACTTGGATAGTAAGACAAAAAAATTTATGTATCCAAGATTTATACAAATCTTTTTGAACAAGCACAAGAGATTGATTCTACCTCAAAAAAGACTTTATATTGCTCCTACCCTTACACAAAAACTATTTAGCAATATGAAAAGAGCTGCCAAGAGATATAATGGGGTGGACACTCCGTTGTTGCAAACAATGCTTGTTTAGGGTCAGATTTTACAGGGTGAAGGATCAGCAATCCTAGTTGAGTCCCATCACACACCCATCAGTGCTCCATCCACCTCACAACCACCAACTTCACCACCCTCAATGCAAATAACCCATGTTGCTGAAGAAGTTGCTACCATGCCATATGATTCACCTCTCCTAAGAGTTTACTCACTTAGAAGTGATGAGGGTAGTATGACACTTAATGAATTGACGGTTCTTTGTACCACATTATCCAAGAAAGTAGAGACTTTGGAATCCGACTTAAAGCGAACCAAACTGACATATGGTGTTGCTTACACTAAGCTCATCATGAAAGTGTAGAAGTTGGAGCACAAAGTAAAGACAAGCAAAGCTAGAAGAAGGGTCAGACTTGTTGTTTCAGAAGATGAATATGAGTTGGAGGATCCTTCCAAACAGGGGAGGAAGATTGCTCAGATTGATGAAGATAAGGGAATTACTCTAGTACAGAGGAGTACACAGACTTAGGGGAGGCATGAGCATGATTTTGAGGAATCTGATTTTAAGTTTATTAGTCCTGAAGAAGATTATACTGCTGAGCCCGATATTAGTACTGCTAATGTACCAGTTAGTACTGCTGGTGCAGAAGTTAGTACTGCCAGCCCTGAAGTTAAAACTGCTGCTGAAAGTTTAGTGTATATCAGAAGAAGTGCAACAAAAAGAAAAGATAAAGGCAAAGCTATTATGAAAGAAGCTGAACCTGTTCAGAAGAAGACAAAGTTGCAACTAGAGCAAGAAAGACTTGGGTTGGAAGAAGCTCTGAGATTGCAAGAACAACTTGATGAAGAAGAAAGGCAAAGGATAGCCAGAGTTCATGAAGAAGCTAGCACTTTTAATGCTGAAGAATGGGATAACATACAAGCTCAAATTGAAGCTGATGAAGAGTTAGCATACATGTTAAAATCATAAGAAAGAGAAAGATACTCTAAAGATGACAAGGCAAGATTACTTGTAGAGCTTATAAATGAAAGAAAGAGAAAATTTGCCCAACAAAGAGTTGAACAAAGAAGGAACAAGCCCATGAATCAAGCTCAACAAAGGACTTACATGGGTAATTATATCAAGAATATGGGAAGTCACACTCTAAACAATTAAAGAAACTTTCCTTTGATGAAGTCAAGGAGTTATTTGAGACCACAATGAAGAGGGTAAATACTTTTACTCCAATGGAGAGTGATGATACAGTTCCTAAAATTGTAGCAGGAAGCTTAAAGATAGATGCTGAAGCAAGAAACTCTAATACAAGAAAGTTTCAAAGAGAATCAAAGATATGAGAAGGCTCAGAACCAGCTGAAGAATCAAAAGATGAACTGTCTCAAGAATAACTACAACAACTAATGATCATAGTTCCAGAAGAAGGGATGAATGTTGAATCCCTACAAACCAAATACCCAATCATTGACTGGGAAGTTTACATTGAAGACTCAAGAAAGTATTGGAAGATCATCAGAGTAGGTAATCACACAAAGGTATATCAGATCTTTGAAGATATGCTAAATGTAAGTTTAATTAAACAGGGAATATCTGTCAATACTATGGAGTGACCTATTTATGAAAGATTCAACTCAACAAAACCTACTGAAGATAAAGAAAGAGAACTTTATGTAGAGTTGAAGAGGTTGTTTGAACCAGATGATGATGATACTCTATGAAAGCTTCAAATGTATATGCAGAACCTTTATAAATGGGGTTATAAGAACATGTGTTGTTCTTCATGTTACCCTACAGAGAGAGGACATGATATTTTCATGCTGGTTGAGAAAGATTATCCATTGACAAGAGCACTTATGACTTTTATGCTATGTAACAAGCTGAAAGTGGATGAATATTCAGTGATGGCAGATGAGCTTTTAAGGAAAATCTTTATACTAGCAAACAGACCAAGATAGTAAAGTGTTTGGAAGCATCCTCTCAGTACAGATGGTTTAATTCAGAGAAACTTGTAGATTTAAATGACAATCACAAGTTTAAGGGAGGATTGTTGGGAATTAAGGGCTTCTACAACTTTGTACTCCTGGTTCAACTTAATATTGTCAATGAGAGACTTAGTACTGTCAAGCAAAGAAAGTAATTGCCAGTAACATATTGATAGTATCTTGCCAGTTTATTAGTACTGTTAGTTATTACTGTTTGTTATAATAATTAGTACTACTAAAGTGAAATGCATGAGTTATATTAGAATAGAATGCATGATCACTTTACTCTTATTGTAAGCCCATTAGGGTTTCCTTGGTGTATAAAAGGAACTCTAAGGCATAGATCAAGATATCATTTTTTCAAATAATTATTCCATAGTTTGCATAACAATCATAGTTAGATCCATAGCGTATTTTGTAACTTAAAATAAGAATTCAATAAATGTAAATTTTAGTAAAGATCTCTTGTTTAACTATTTAATATCAGTTTAGTAATTAGCAAACTAGATTACCGCATAGTTTGTGATAGTCTGATCTTAGTTTTTACTATAGTTGTCTTTGATCTATCCAATAATAACAAAGCTTTAACAAGGCTAAGTCAGATCTGTCACGAATGGATCAACAATTATTAATCTAACATAGGAATCAAGAAAAAAAAGTGTTGAATCAAGGTTAAAACCCAAGCCCAAACGACTTTACCACTTATTTTTAAACGGTGTTTTATATACTGTTAGTCCACTATTAAAATCATTATCAGTTAATTAATAGCATGATTGTTGAAACATTTACGGGTCACCTACCGGTCCAACTAAAGCTCATAATTTAAAGACAAGAAGATCGTATATTTGTGATCCTATGTCCATAATTTAACATGATATGGGAGAGCTATCCATTATCTAGATACAACTTTTTATGTATCACAAGACCTAGATAATGATAGGTCCATATTTTCAAACACATAAATAAAGTATGAATGATAAACATAATTAAAAATCAAACTATAAATTAAGAAAATTGATTTTAAAAATAAACCAACTTTGGACTTGCATTAAGATGGCTAATACCCGAGGGTATTAGCCCACAACCATTGTAATTATATAAGCATAATCAAACAATTGAAAATCGAACAATTAAGAGAGTAAAAATTACATGATGTCTTCTATGGATTCGTGATCAATGCTTGACCTTGGTGGCTGATCTTCTCTTCTAAAATTCGTCTTTAATGAATATGGTATAAAGAATATGATATTGCACACTGAAAACTCATTTTTGAGTCTTCTATTTATAATGTCTGAAAAAGACTCGATACGCCGTATCTGGCAAGGTCGATACGGCGTATTGGGCTGGATTCCTTGGAGTGCGCGCTACGTTCATAATAAATCAGTGATATCATTCCCAATTTACTTGATTTACTGTATCTTTGAATAGTTATCTTCATGGAGGGATACACCATATTAGGAATTGGTCAAACGCATTTTCTTGTGAAGTTAGGCGCTAATACGCCGTATCTCTTTTGTTAGATACGGCGTATTGGTCAGAAATCAGCAATCTTTAAATATCTTCATTTTAGCTCTAATTTATGCGTCTTTTAGCTTGTCTTCACAAAACACTCCTGAATTACTGTATTTATCAACTTTAAAGCAATTAAGTACTTAATTATGCAATAATTATATAAATGTGGGAAAAATAGATGGGATAAATGATATAATAAAGTGACGTTATTTGATGTCATCAATTATCCCCCCACTTGAATCCTACTTGTCCTCAAGTAGACTTTAGAAAAAGTTTCAGTTTATAAAAATATGTCATAACCGAAGTTTATGATTTTCCGTTTAAGCATCGTTTTGTCCTAATCACCTGTACATAACCAAGCTACTCACGAAATATGGAAATGAAAAACACCAGATCACTCAACTAATCTAGGGTGCAACATTTAAGTAGTACGCTTAATTGCTCGGTCGTGATTAGCTTCGTATCATAAGCTTGGCAAGGATACACATCTCCACCGCTAAAGCCAAGGAGAAACAAGTCAAAAGCTAAATTGAGTTAAGAAGTCTTATGGTTGATCATTCAACAATATTTCACCATAAGTACCACACCAACAAGGCAGCTGTATCGTACATACACGGCCGTAACGACAGAATAGACACATACAATCCGATCACATCCCTGTTCATGTTTAACCAACGGTTAGGATGAAGAATGATATAGGGTAGGGAGCTTCTTACTTTCACCGAAAGTCGTCATCCAACAAGGCAACTGAGACATGCATACATGGTTGTAACGACGGAATAAACATGCATGCTCGAACAAGTCCTCGTTCTAGTAGACATTAAGGTTAGTTGCTAGGAAAGGGAAGTAAAATGGGTGTTAAACAAAATTCACGAAACAAATAGATTAAAGCCAACAAATAAGGTACGGTTGCTAGTAACTTTCCTCTAACCGTTCCATGACAAAGACTCAAACATATAGAAAAACGCCTCGATCACAGAAATGACAAAGACAACCTAAGTTGGCGTTCCAATAACGGTCAACTTCCCTTACATCCCGCCTAATATAAAACTTTACATAAATAAAAATAAGAGTGATGATCGGCCAATTTTTACAAGACTTTACATCGTTGATTTTTATATCATATCAACGAATAATCGATCCTTCCAAGTAATTCCTTCGGTATACACTTCTTTTGAACCGACTATGTTTCTTCCTTCTTTTTTTTTTCTTTTTTCTCTTTTTTTTTAAAACAATACATCATAAATCTCAGTTTAATTCCACCGTCTTCACTATCATAATTCATCCGGATAATCTTTTCCTTGTAGTACTTCTTCTTCGGACATGATTCATAATCGCGAAAGTAGCAAAACTTACGAGCTACATAATTTTCCCATTGCATTGTGCAATTTCCCGACCATTACAGAGATAGAAAAATTTCACTTTAACACAAGAAATACAAAACTTTACACGAAAGCAACTAGCAACAATGATTAAAATAGGCTTAATCTACACGGTAGGCTAAGGTGCAAAGGTGTAACGAAACATATAATATGGTGTAGAAAAATAAAGGAATGGCTCAACAGGTTGTTATAAGGAATCTTGCTCTATAAATGAGAGTAAACAAAGGGTTACACGGGAGTTAACTAACCAGTGTAGTTTGTTAATTTTATGACATGTAGGCTATTTTTGGTTTAATCCTAGAAATTTATCAGTTGAACATGTTCCTTAATCTAAATCCGTAGTACTAATCATTGCGGTCTCGAGTGATATACCAGGCCAAGTTTTAAAGTCCACTACATCACCGACACACTCATAATTTTGTGGAATTTTTAGTAAATAGTTAGAAACGGAATATTCTTAATTCTCACAATATGTATCAAGGGTTATAGTCGTAGGTAATGAGTAATAGTGATTTTTACAAAAGTCATGTTGAAAAAAATTTAATTTTGACCGTTTTAAAGCAATTTGCATGTTATTTTGTAAAAAAGAAGACAAGTATGTTCTACTTCTCCATCCTTCCACTTAAATTATACAACGTCCTCGTTGTATAGATAAAACAATTAAATAATAAGGGAAATGAGAATTAGAACAGAAAACTCCCAGATGTTTTGCTCGTGATAATTCTCCAAGACGAGTCCTTGAGCAAAAAGGTGTGTTGACTAGGGCTTTAGAATGCCCGGATAAGTTCAACATGTATCTTTTTCATGAATATAACATATCAATTTTCAGCAAGGTCCAACATAAAAGAATTAAAAGACAAGTCAAATTCAATCTCACTATACTGGGTATAGAAAAACAATTAAAACACACAACTGTACAGGGATCAAAACCCGGTATCCCAACCCACTAGGATACTCCTGTAGGTTCCTGTAAAAAAATTAAATCACTGAAATTAAATATACATTTTAAAAAACAACCATAAGTCCCATGACATTGCGTACGTCTGTAACCAGAGGGTTTTCGATTACGCCGTATAGAGTGTCTGGGAAGACAAACTCATGCAACAAACAATTAAAATGCAAAAAACAATAAAAATGACCGAGTTGTCTCCCGGGAAGCACTTTTGTTTCACAGGTCTTGTAAGTCCAACCTTTTTTCCATTCTTCCTCTTTTATTCAACAGGTGTCATCACGACCCATCCTACATCTATTAGACATAAAAGTTTCCTTTATAAGCATCTAGGTTATCCTTTGAAAGGTGGAGGTATTCGTGCCTCTTTATGAGTAATATAATCCTCGTCATCATCAAATGAGTACTTCATCATCTCGAATCTCCTGATTTTGCAGTTCGATGGTTCAGGGTTTGGATTACCATTTTGTTCTTCATGTCCTTGATTCTCTTGAGTGTCACCGACGTTGCTTGCTTCATAATCTCTTCCAAATACACGTTGACGTCAAGATAAGGATTACTGACCCATTCGATTTTCTTATTTGCGTATGGTCCCCGTCTGAGTTTTTCCATACGAGTAAATAGGGCTATCTTGTGAGCATTCACCTTCCACCAGCATTCTTGTAATTTTACTAGTACATTATAATCTATCTCGTGGAAGTTTTCAAAGCTGTCCTTCAACCATTTGTAGAATTTCATAACCCCGAGAGTCGCGTCTCCCCATGATCCTTTAATTTTAGCCTTAAGCGCTAAGGTTTCTTCCTTCAGTTTTCCATCAACTAGTTCATCATACCACCTGTGATCTTGGAAATAGGTCATGCTTCCTATTCGAACCATTCCTGGTAGTTCCCCACCATAATAGAATCCATCAATATCAGAAGTACACGTGTGCCATTTAGTATTTCCATTCTTAAAACATTATGGTTCGCATATGTGATCACATAGTTGTTAATGTAACCGCCATTTTCCTTACCATGGCTCTATCGGTACCCTTTTTTTGTGACTTTATCCAACTCTTGTTTCGTATCCATCATAAGTTTTTTAAGTTTGGACATCATAAGTGAACAGACCAGCGTTAATTTTTAGAAGGTAGTTGAATTCGTAGAATGCCACGCACAATGGTGTCCTCAAAGTCAAACAGGTTCCTTCTATCTTAGAATCTTTCGAGAACATTGTCCGTTTCATTTGGGTTTTCCTTCCTCCTTGTTTCCATGCTATTTCATCATGATCAGAAAGATGGTGGAATTTCAGAATGAACTTTTCGACCATGTTATCCCAAGTAGTGATTGAGCCTAAACACTCCTTTTAAACCATTCACTTGCAGCTCCTGCGAGTGAAACAGGGAAAACACTAAGTCTGAATCGGTCTTGAGTCAACCCATTGATTTTGATTGGCTCGACAATTTCGAGAAACTTATCGATGTGTTTGAACGCGTTTTCCCCAACATTCCCATTAAAAGTGTCATCGCATATTTTCATCAAGAATGTTCCTTTGTAATCAACGATACGATTTCTCAGACCATATCTTCCTTCGTGTCATAAGAGACAAAAGTTCTTTCCTGGTTAGCGATGATTAGACTTTAGTTTTTTGCCATGGTGGTTCATAGTCAAACGTGCGGTTTCCTGAAATTAATCACAATAATCAGTAGGGTGTGCCCTTGGAGAAGGGAACACATAAAACAGGAAATCAAAAACCAAAAATTACTACTGTTACTGTATCAGATGACAAATACGCCGTATTTAATTGATGTGAATACGTCATATAGGTCTGTTGAATGCCAGTACGTTCCGTAAATGATTTTACGGAAATATGCCCATAAAATAGGAGAACATATTACGATGTTTAGACTATATACACTCTATACGCGTCCGCACCAGAAGGAGTAGATACATGTATCCAACAGGTGGCTACATCGAATCAGGTGGATCAGTCAGAACAAAATAATATTATAAAAACAATAATGCGGAAATTTTAAACAAACAATTAAAAAAAAAACACACAACGCGAATAAATACAAACAGAATTAAAACAATTAAGATAACTCTAAACTAAATTTTTTAAAAAATATTTTTTTTTTAATAATTAATGGTTAGTGTTATGGGAAATTAAGGGCCTCAACAAAATTAATACTGGCTAAATCAACATAGAACTGCTCAGATTAATAACTACCAAATAACTGTTTAGTACTCTGCCAGAAGAAAGTTAGTACTACCAGTGACTAAACTAATACTGTTGGAGGACCTTGTCTTGCTGAATGAATATTACAAACTGCCAGAAGAAAGATACAGATGTGTGAAGTGATATGTAGGACTGATCAATGTATACTCCTAATATAGTTTAGAAGATATGTTGATATCTTATAGAATTTTAGAAGATTTGTAGTTATCTTGTAAAGGACTCCTGGTAGTATAAAAGAGATCCTATGTAATGGTTTAGTATAACACATCATCAGTTTTCCTAGCATGTTATAAGCTTCAAAGTGTAAACCCTGTACTAGACATAGAACTCATATTCTTCATCATATAAATCTTGAAGCTTTTTAGTTATATTCATTGATTCATTCATTCAACTAGCATTACACTTTACTATTACAATGAATATTATCAAAGTACAAAAGATAAATTTCGCATACTCTTAGTATCGAACAAAGTTTCAGCATAGTTGTTTGAATCTAATCAATACCACTAACCCCCTTTAAGAAGTTTGTGCAAGATCTATGTTGGGATCAACAATGGTATCATAGCCTTTGTGTTCTGAAACTTTGATCTAGAAGAAAACAAATCAAGAAGAACACTTTTACAAAAATGAAGCATCTAGACACACAAACCATGCAGCTCGCAAAACTGCCACTATCTCCAAGCAAGGTGAATATGAATTGGAGACACATATTAGATCCATACGTTTAAATTTCAAGACTATGCTCTTATGGATACATAGATGAATGGAAACTCTTTCAAACCAACAGCACGAACAACAATAAATGCTGATGGTACTTCTACTTCAATGATACCAGGTGCTGTTACTACTGAAGAGAAGACTCGAAAGAAGAATGATATAAAAGCCAAAATTATGTTGCTGATGGTACTTGCAAATGAGCATCTATTGACATTTAATCAATACAAGGATGCCAAGACTTTGTTTTGGATTGCAAACAAACCAAGATTTTATGGGCAAGAATGCCACAAAGAAGACTCAAAATACACTTATTGAAGCAAGTTGAGTAACTTTAATAGCTCCAAGCATAGAGTCATTTGATTCTATCTTTAACAGGCTTCAGAAAATTATAAGCCATTTTGCCATCTTGGGTGAAAACATTTCTCAAGAAGATCTCAATTTAAAGTTCTTGACAAGTCTGCCTTCTGAATGGAACACTCATGTTGTGGTTTGGAGGAATAAACCAGATCTTAACACAATGAGCTTTGATGATCTCTACAACAATTTCAAGATTGTTAAACAAGAGGTCAAAAGAACTGCAACATCAAGCACAAGCTCAAGCTCTCAGAATATGGCCTTTGTTTCATCTCCTAGCAGTATCAATAAAGTTAATACCGCTAATGTTCAAGTTAGTACCGCTAACTCTTCAGTTAGTACTGATAGTACTCTTGATAGTACTGCTAACTTGAGTGATGCCACTGTCTATGCTTTTCTGGCCAGTCAACCAAATGGGTCTCAACTTGTACATGAAGACTAGAACAAATCCAATAATATGATCTATTGAAGAATTGATTTGAATGTGCCAATAGGCATTACTAAAGATGAGAGCAATTAGGGCATTACTAAGAGAACATGGAAGAAGATCACTATCAATGGAAGTGATACTGCATGATATGACAAGTCCAAGGTAGAATGTTTCAACTGTCATAAAATGAGACATTTTGCAAGGGAATGCCAGAAGTATCCTAGATTCAGAGAAATCAGAGCCTAGGAATCATGATAATGGGAACAGGAATCAAGATTGCTTAAGAAGGACTGTGAATGTGGAAGAAACTTCTTCCAAAGCAATGGTAGCTATTGATGGAGCTGGTTTTGATTGGTGCTTTATGGCAGAAGAGGAAGTGACTATAAACATGGCACTTGCTCTGAGGTATACAATGACAAAACTTGCTCTAACACCTGTCTTAAAAGCTTTGAAACTCTTAAAACTCAACTTGATAATTTAAGAGTAGAATTTAATAAATCTGAGTTTAATATAGCTACTTATAAAAGAGGGTTAGCATCTGTAGAAAGACAACTTATCTTTTACAAGAAAAATAAAGTTATGTTTAGTGATTAAATTGTTGTTCTAAAAAGAGATGCCTCATTTAAAGACTCAGAAATCATTGCTCTTAAAAGTGAGATAGAGAAGCTTAAGAAAGAAAAAGAGTGTAATCAGATTAAAATTAACAAGTTTGAAAAATGCTTCAAAATCTTAGAAATTTAATAGGGAGATCATATCTGAAACATTAGAAAAATTAAGGGGAATAGAATGTTGTTCCACCTCCACCTTACATGGCTTATTTGCACCCCAACTATTGAGTTTGTCAACCTCTGGTCTTGAGGATTTCCAACAGCCTGAGTTAAAGGTATGACCTAGAGGTCAGTAAGAGTGTCTGTGTAGATACCTCTATTAAGGTTAAGAAAACTCCTGATACCTCATTGGTTGAGGAGTTGGTGTCAGAGAAAGAGAAGCAAACTATTTTTCCTACTAAAATAGAATTTGTTAAACAACAAGACAAAACAGCTAGGAAACCAGTTAAATATGCAGAGATGTACAGATCACAAAAACCTAGGGGGAATCAAAGAAACTGGAATAATCTTAAATCCCAACAGCTAGGTAGTGATTTTGTGATGTATAATAAAGCATGTTTTGTTTGTGGGAGTTTTGATCATGTTCAAGCTCATTGTAAATACAATCAAAGGGAAAGGATGGTATATGGTAATAATTATAACATGGTGAGACCTACAACTATACACCACATGACACACCCTAAATGACACAAAGTAACATTGTAACCAAGAGCAGTTTTAATGAAACTAGCCCTAAAACCTTTTTAATACTGCCAGGACACAGTTAATACTACTCTTCCCAAATCTACAGTTTTTAGTGCTAAACCAATGTTATGTTTTTCAAAATCAAAAGGCCCTATCAATCAGAAACAGTATTAACTAACAAAAATTTTAGCCAAAAAGTTAATACTTCCATCACAAGCAGTTTAAACTGCTAGGCCGAAAAGCAGTTAATACTGCTAGGTACCGAATTTCTACAGTTGCAACTACTGTTAGGGCTACCAGGCAAATGCTTGTTAAGGCCTCAGCATGTTGTGTTTGGAGACCTATCAAACGTTGATAGGTTATCAATCACTTTGATAAACATAATTATATTGATGGCATGAAGGCAGATCTAAGCCAGTAATGGCTTGGTCCCCAAAGAAAACTAAATTCCTTATATTTTAGTGCATGGCAAACCCACAACTAATGTGAAAGACTTATGTGGATAGTGGATGCTTCTAGGCCACATGACATGCAACATTTCGCTACTATTAGATTTCCATAAGTTTTGATAGGAGGATATGTTACCCTTTGGTGGAGGAGTCAAGGAGGAAATATCACTGGTAAAGTACTCACAAAACGGGTAACGCTTGATTTATCAGTATGTTTACTTTGTCAAGGGTTTACAATTTAACGTTTTTAGTGTCTCACAAATGTGATGAGCAAAAAGAACTAAGTTTCTTTTTTACTAACACTGCATGCTTTGTTCTATCCCTAATTTTAAGTTACCTGATGAAAGTCGGATTTTACTTAAAATTCCTAGAAAGAACAACATGTACAGTGTTGATATGAAGAACATTGTTCCTAAAGAGAGTTTAACTTGTCTTGTTGCAAAGGCCACAGCTGTGATGTAATCAATGCTAAGACAATAAGGAGGCTTTGTTATGTAAACTTTAAAACTATAAAAAACATGTTAAGACAAACTTATGATAGGATTGCCTCAAAAACGTTTTAAAAATGATCCAAAATTGTGTTGCTTTCCTTAAGGGAAAGCCAACATAAGCCCTGTAAGACCAAAGTTTAGACTTCCTGTTACTCAACCCCCGCCTTTATTCATGTTGTATATAGACATGATTTGTTCCAACTTTTAAGAGCAGCTTAATGAATAAAAATATTGTCTTGTGGTTACTGATGATTATAGCATATTCACTTGGGTTTTCTTTTTAGCCTTTAAGGATGAGACTAGTGGCATCCTTAAGATCTTTATAACTGAGATAGAAAATCTAGCTGATAAGAAAGTAAAAAATAATCAGATGTGACAATGGGACAGAGTTCAAGAATAGAGTTATGAATGAGTTTTGTGAAAAGAAAGGCATTAATAGAAATATGAGTGTTAGCTAGAACTCCTCATATAGATGGTGTGCGGAAAGCTAGAAATAAGGACGCTGATTGAGGCAGGCAAGAACCGTGTATAGCAGACTCCTAATTAACCCACACATACTGGGCCTGAAGTAGTAAATATTGCTTGCCATGTCAGCATAGGGTAATATTAGTAAATGCCTTCATAACAAGACACCTTATGAATATGTTTAGAGGAGAACTCATGCTCAAAGCTTCATGATACCATTTTGGGTGTCAAGTATTTTCTATTCTTAAACCTTAGATCAACTTGGCAAGTGATGGAAAAACTGATGAATGGATTCATATAATGTATACTCATAGTACTAGTAAAGGATTTAAGAGTATACAAGCATAAGAACCAATGAGAGTATAAGAAAGAACTTACACATAAGGTCCCTTGTAGGATAAACCTATTGTTTCAGGGGATGGTCCAAAATGGCTATTTGATCTTGATAGTCTAACAAAATCAATGAATTACGTGCCATCTTATTGCAGGTACAAACTCTAATGATTTTGCCAGGTTCAAAGTCAGTATTGGTAAAGGTTCTACTAGCAAGGAAACTGACACTAGCCAAGACTACATTGTGATGCCTCTGTGGAAAGATTCTTCATTGATTGATTCTCCTTCAATGAATGTTAGTCATGATGAACCAGAACTTTCTTGTGATGCTAAAAAGAAGGATGATGAAGGGGTTAGTAAAGAAAGTGGAGTTGATGACCAATAGAAACCTGAAAGCAGTACTCAAAATATTAATACTGTTGGGCCAAGTATTAATACTGCTAGTACAAATTTTAAAACAGTATTCTACATAATTAAATATTATTAGTCCAATAGTTTTATTACCTACTAGGTCAAATCGCACACAAACAAGCTCAGACATAATTTTTTCATTGAGAGACAATGTTACATCTGAAGCCACACATGCTGATTTATTTGGTGATGAAACAGAAATGGATACATAAACTTAATGCCTCATATCAAGTCCAACTACTCCAAATACAAGAATCCATAAAGATCATTCACTTGATCATGTGATTGGTGATATACAATTCAGGTTTACAGACAGAGATGTAATGACCGAAAACTGCAATGAACAATGAATTCACAGTGCTGTTAATGGAAGTGAAAACCATGAAGACCTTCATACTTGATGTTATTCTTGTTTCCTATCCCGGAAGAACCCAAAAGGGTTACCACGCTTCTAATTGATTCATCTTGGGTATAATCAATGCAATAAGGAGCTTCACATTTTAAGCATCAAAAGGTTTTTTGGGGTTCTAGTGGATTTACCTAAGGGAAAAAGGGCCATTGGTACAAAATGGATTTTCAGAAATAAGAAAGATGAAAGAGGCATAGTCATCAGGAATAAGGCTAGTTGCTCAGGGATATACTCAAGAAGAAGGCATAGACTATGATGAAGTCTTTGCCCCTGTAGCAAGAATTAAAGCCATCAGACTATTCTTAGCTTATGCTTACCTTTTGTGATTTATGTGTACCAAAAAGATGTCCAAAAGTACTTTCCTTTAATGTGTCAGATTAAAAAGGAGTAGCTGTGTTGTCAGCCACCATGGTTTACGATTACGCTGACTATCCTGACAAGGTTACAGGGGGTGACAGCAGCATTAGATGGTTTGCATCAAGCTCCAGAGGCGGTAGAACCTTGGCCAAGTATTTATTGGACAATGGGTTTCATAGAGGAAAGATAGATCAGACCTTGTTTATTAAAAAGCAAAAGGGGGATATTTTGCTTGTACAAGTCTATGTTGATGATATTATCTTTGGCTCTACAAAGGATTATTGTCATGAATTGAAAGACTGATGCATACAAATTTCAGATGATTCTATCGGAGAACTCACATTCTTCTTAGGTTTGCAAGTGAAGAAGAAAGAAGATAGAATTTTTATCAGCCAGGATAAATATGTGACTGACATATTAAAGAAGTTTAGTTTTCAAGATGTCAGGACAGCTAGCACACCCATAGATACAGAACCCCCTGCTTAAGGATTCAGATGGTGATGATGTTGATGTCCATCTATACAGGTCAATGATTGGATCTTTGATGTATCTTACCATCTACCACCATATATTATGTTTGTAAGTAATGATGCACACATGTGCCAGATTTTCAAGTCACACCCAAAGTTTCACCACTCACATGCTGGTAAAAAGCGATCTTTAGATTATTACTAAAGCCAACCCAAATTAGGTCTCTAGTATCCTAGAGATCCTCCCTTTGATCTGGTGGCATATTCTGATAGTGACTATGCTGGAGCTAGCTTAGATAGGAAATCAACAACAGGAGGTTGTCAGTTCCTAGGATGCAGATTGATATCATGGTAGTGCAAGAAGCAAACTGTGGTTGCCACCTCCTCTACTGAAGCTGAATATGTGGCTGCTGCTAGTTGTTGTGGACAAGTACTCTGGATTCAGAATCAAATGCTGGATTATGGGTATAATTTTATACACACCGTGATTAATATTGACAATAACAGTACTATATGTATTGTTAAGAATCCTGTTTCTCATACTAAAACAAAACACATAGAGATTAGATATCACTTTATAAGAGACTACAATGATAAAAAGTTAATTCAAGTGGTTAAAATACACACAAATAACAATTTTGCAGACTCACTTACAAAAGCTTTAGATGTGGGAAGGTTTCAATACTTGGTTGCAAGTATTGGAATGCTAAACCTATAAAGTTTTAATCTCTTTGTGTCTTTGTAAAGTTTTGTAAAGGATTAATAATGTTATTTGTGTCACTTAATACTGCTAAGTATAATTAGTAATGTTAGTTATACTTAAGGCTGCTTGTAAAAACTGTTAGTTATAATTACAACTGTTTTGAAGAAAATTCTTTGGATTGTGTTTTCTTGGTTTTGGACTAACACTTGCAAGATAAGCAAAGCAGTATGATTGGAATTGGTGCTACAAGTAGTAGAGTTTGTTGAAGCTTGCTGTTGATTACTGATAGAATGGATTTAGGGATAACTTGACAAGGGTTAATGCTAAGTTTACACCTAAGTTGGGAAGTCTTTTAAATCTTTTTCTTGAAATAAAATTTATGTCTATTAGTGAGCTTAAAAGAATTGAGAGATATAGTGAGTTCGAAAACAGAAAGAGAGATGTGTGATACAAAAATAGATAGAGTGAATCAGTGAGAAAAAGAATTGAGAGATATTGTGAGCTGGAAAATAGAAAGAGAGATGTGTGATACAAAAACAGATAGAGTGAATCAGTGAGAAAAAGAATTGAGAGAAATAGTGAGAATAAAAACAGAAAGAGAGCTTATGAGAATCAAGATTGATGATGGAAATCCTTTTTGAACGAAATTAAGATTAAAACTGGTATCTCCAAAGTTAGTACTGCTGGACATAACTTAGTACTGCTAGGCTAAATTTTAGTACTGCTAGAAGACTGTTAGTA
>BQNB010123161.1:0-5000 GCA_026074375.1 Tanacetum coccineum
AACCAGAACCAACATTCGAGATCTTGACCAACCCCGCAAGAGTAGTCCCTGCTCAAGAAAAATTCATCAAATTCTTGGAAGACAGTAGATATGCTCCAGTGACGGCAGCTGCATCTGGTTTCGTTCTCTTGAAAGACCTTCGCCCTACTGAACTAGAAGTTTTGGCTCTAACCGATGCACCCTCGTCAGCAACATCAGCCACTGCTGGTGCAGTTGCACCTTCACAAGCAGGGTCTGCTGTAGCCATGGCTGTCGATGATGAGCCTCAACCACCCCAGCCATTTGAATACAGCACATGATGAAGTCAAGTCGGCTTTCTTTATTGTGTTTTGACTTCTGCCTGCAAGTCTTGTGTGATTTATGCATAGTCTGGTCTGAACTAATTGGGTTCCACACACTTGCGTTATCTTAAGGCTTTAAACATTGGAATTTGATTCAAGGATAGCTGTATCTTTCCTGTCGATGTAAGTTTAAACATTGGAATTAGATTTGATCTCTGTTTGTTTAGTTTACAATGACGACTATTTATTTCTCGCGTCTACCAAAAACTACACTTCTGAATTTAGCTTTCTTGTTCTCTTATGGGTCTTTGTCATTCCGCAACGAGCTTTTGTGAACTCGTTCAAATCCCAACTTAACTATCTTGATTCTCAATTCGAGCACTGACTAACCTCCCAAAAACTTGCTCGTGCCTTGCTTTCGTTTCTATTAAGTTGATACCGATGCAACGCGTGGCCATTTAAAACCTTGTAAACATCAAATTCTATCAGAGGGTTTGAGATATTAAGAGTGTTGTGGCTATACGAACATCTCATCTACAAATATGGTTCCGTACGAACATCTCATCTACAAATGCCGTAGATCAGAGCGCCATGGGTCGCGTTCCTTCATATCTATATCTATATCTATACTATTATATAAAGCATTTATAATGTGGGTCCCATAAAAAATTAAGATAAATAGTTGCAATCTTGACCATCCATCTTATTTTAGAAAATCACATCATACAGTGACATGTGTCACTTTTTAATTAAAAAATCACTTTTATTTTCAATTTGACGTATTTTTTTATCTATTTATTTTTTTATGATTTAATTTCACCATATTTTATAAAATTTCGTGATCTTTAATTCAACATCTATTTTGATATATTTTTATAAATTTTTAGCTTTTTACATTTTTAGTGGGTTTATTTTGAATTTTTTAACAACTTTAACTTTAATTTGAATACAAACTTGATTCGTAAAAGATATATACTTTTGGAGACAATGTTTGATGGGTAAGAGAAAACAAATGAATTCTCTAAGCGGGTAGAGAATTGCGGAGCGAGTTGGGTTAGCAATTTTTATCGCCGCCACTATGCGCGGGTATCCAACTAGTATGTTAAGAATATGGATACGGACATCTCATCTAAGTATCACTGGGTGAAGTTCTCGAACATGTGTCAATTGTCATTTACCTTGAGGGAGCAGTTAATATGATGAAGGGGTGAGCAAAAAAAAACCAAAATAACCGAAACCAAACCGACGGTTCGGTTCTGTTTCGGTTTTTGGTATAGAACCATAAAACCGAACCAAGCAATGTGACATGTTAAAAAACGTCGTAAAATTCTGATATCGCAACAAACATGAGAAAAAATGATTAATATTTGTTGAAAAGAAAAGTGTAAATAACAAAATATCGTGATAAAAGGAATTGCTTAAACTTTTTTGTTATCAAAATTCTTTGCTAATTAGTCAATAAAACATTTTTTGAACAATAAGCGATTACATGTCGAGGTGTATAACAATGTTAATTTGTCTGTGCATATAATGTAGAGATGTGTTTAAATAGTTAATAGATTGCATTATCTTTTATAAATAAAAGTATTCTAGTAAAACAATGCAAATTTTTAAGCAGGGTCTTATATCTAGCATGTAGGGTTGAGCATCGGGTTAAAACGGGCCCGGATGACAAAAAACTGATTTTGTGAAGACATGAACCTAGAATGGAGCCGAACTGACTTGGTTCGGTTCGGTTTTGTGCCGATCAATTCTGTTAATTGGTTCAATTTATATTGTTTAGGTGTGTTTTTTTTTGTTTTGGCTCGAAGCGAACCAAACCGAAACAGGAAATCTTAAATCTATAGATCCGAAAACTGAACCGAATATGGTCAGTTTGGTTTCAGTCAAACGAGTCCAACTCTCTTTTTCTGTTCGATTCGGTTTTCTGTCTGTTTTGCTCATAGATAGGTGGTCCAAAAACTGGACCAGACTGACCAAGATCGGACCAGACCGAAAATCGATTCGGTTCAAAACATGGGACCGAGGACCAGACCGAAATGTTCGATCCATATTTGGGTTGTTCTGGTTTGATTCGGTCTTCGGTCCGGTCCAACAAAACATATAGTCGGTTTTGCTCAAGATCGAACCGGACTAGACCGAAGACCGAATATGAGAAAAAAGACGGACCAAATACGAGACCAAAATATGTTTTGTTTGGTTTCTCAGTCTGATCCAATTTACAATCTATTATGCTCCACTAGGGATGGTAACGGGACGGGTGTGGGACGAGGCGATCATCCCCATCCCCAAACCCGATTACCAATGTTGTCCACAAACCAGCCCGGATCCCCATCGGGTATCTAATCAGGCGCGATGCTCCCCCAGACCCGCCCCGATACTAATCGGTGATCTTATCGAGGTGTCCTCTTTGAGTGCAATTCTCGATCAAAGCTGCTTCATTTCACATTTATTATTATTTGTAGACCGTTGACAATAACATGAAGAATTAAGAACTTATTAATTATCAATTACAAAAAAGCCTTATTAAGTTTTCAACGATAATATAATACAAAAATAATGATCAATCACCCATCAAATATTACAAATTAAAAATATGACATTAGTCAAGTTTCTATGATAACAATTTTGCTATAAAAAAAAACTACTAATATTAGATAAATATTTGTTATTACTTAATTACAAACAAATACTATATAATTGTAAATATATTTGTATATGTGTATATATAATTCAGGCGGGGCGGGCCGGGGATGGTATTCCCCGCTCTCCGCCCCGAACCCGATTCCCGTATAAGCCCCAAACCCACCCCGTAACCTGATAAGCATTCCCGCTCCCCTCTCTAATTAATTTGGGTTTTGAATTTCCCCGTCGAGTTCGATTTTTTTTTGCCATCCCTATGCTCAACCCTGCTCATAGATTTTCCATGAACCTTGCTAATTAACAAACGTAAAATAACTTGTCAAAATAAAAGATTGCATCTTTATTTGGCAGTTATTCTTCTAAGGACCATTTCCGCCAACTTCCAAAACCTCAAGGACCTACACACCACAACCCCAAATCTCATGTCTGTATAACATAACCTTAACCACCCTCTTCATTAAAAAACATCCTTAATTTCCCCATATTTTCCGGCAAACAAAACCACCGTAAACCACCGTAAAATGGAACCATTAGAAAGAGTTGAAGTTTTTTTGTTCGTCGACTCGTATATCGTGACCAAAGTTGAAGTTGAGCTATAGTTAGTCGTTACTTTTACTGTTTAACGATTAGATTTATGATCAAAAGAGAAGAAACCTTAAATCGATATAACCATGCATCGATTTGAATGACATGCATTCCTAGTATTTAGATATATCATAATTCAAATCGATGCATCTTAAATGTATGGTTATACTCTCTCCGTCCCAAATTAATCCTTTTTGGGATGTTCCAATTTAAGTGTCCACTATTAAAAATAGATAGGGAATTTTGATCAAATTTACTATAGTACCCTTGTTTGAAATTATTATTATAAACTTTAAAGAAGACTTTCTTAAACTGTGTGTTTTTTGTCGGAGGACAATAATTTTGGGACGGAAAGAGTAGTTATTTTTCATTCCTTTCATTTTAGATTTTCTTTTCACTCAGATTCTTACTATTAACCATTAATGTAGTAGACTAAAATAAAAAAAAATTGTTAAAACAACATAATATAACATATTTTCCAATTTTGCAATGTGCACTCGCTATACATTTATCCAAACATAAGGAAATCGTCGATGCGTCTTAAATGCATAGCTATATTTACTTTTTATTCTTATTTTAAGTTCATGTAGTAGACTAAAATAAAGAAGATTGTCAAGAAAAACAACATAGTATAACGTATTTTGCAATGTGCACTCCCTATACAATTTTGCTAATCACATGTCGACAAACACTTCTTTTTTCTTTTTTTTTCTCAAAATTAAAAAGTTGAAACCTGTAACTTTAACGAAGCACGTGGATGTTTCATCATCTATTCAATAAGAAAATGCCAAAGAAGTTGGTACGTGCAATCTTTAATTCTCTAGAATATGGTGTGTCTGCGGAGGTGTTTATAAAGGCTTGTTGGTGTTTGAGTTTTTAAAATAAGTTGGCTTATAAAATAAATTTTATTTGTTACGTAGGCTTATGAAGTTATAAGTTTTTATAAGCCCAAGCCTTATAAAAGGGGTTAAAAACTTTAGTCCGGGGCTTATGAACCATAAATTACATATTTACTCACAAAAATATCTAACATATACCATAAAACTCATTTAATTATGTCATTTTTAATAATTTTGCAATAATAAACCTCAGCCCTCGCCCATTTACCAACCAAGTTTATAAAAATACGAATTTTAATTTCGGCTTATAATATAAGCCCCAGACTAAGCCTCAGCTCCAGCCCAGTCTATTTCGTCAAACATACTTTATACCTCACCTTTGGCTTTTCTTATGGGTAGCTAACTTCCTAGAAAAGAAAACCACCAATCTTGAAATAAACATGTTACCTTTTATACATGTTCCTCATCTTTTTATGATCCAAATTACCTTTCTTTAACTTTAACTTGTAAAAAAGCTTCCGTGTCATAATTACAGTTCATGTTTTCTTTTCGGATTGTCTTAATTAATTGTTCATTTTTAAAAATAAATATAAAATTTAAATTGAGTTTACTATATTATCCTCACTTGAAATTATTATTACAAATTTTTAAA